>LGRX02005759.1:0-13063 GCA_001247695.2 Cymbomonas tetramitiformis
GTCGGACCTCTGTTGTATTTGAACGGCGCTTGACAACCGCCTAGCAATACACTTCCTTGAGGGGGGAAGATGATAAGCTAGAAATACAACTAAAAACCAAATAAATAATAAAGACAAATAATAAAACAAATGATAAAACAAATATAAGTTGCATCATTGTTTTGTTTTGGTAAGCCTGACTATATATAGTCAAACCATGCAGAACTCCATGAAGTTGACACATATATGTATCAAACATTTCTAAGGTCATCAGCCATGACATACATATGAGCTTGATTTTGAAGACCTAGACATTGTATACATCCAGTCTAGCATGTATCCAGACAAGAATTGTATATTGACACGGTGCAAGCACTATGGCCTCTGCCACCGATGATCATTGAAAAGGGCAACCATTCTTGATATTTCATACATATCATCTGATTGTATCATTAAAGGTGTCAAGAGTACTCAATGCAATATGCAGGCTACGGCCTTAGTACAACACCTAGAAAGGTCAAAGCCACTGAGCTAACCAATGTAGCATAAATGCTAGCTGCCTTGAAGGCTATACAATAAGCCTATTGCCCTTATGTCTTGATATGTATCCGTGTATTGGCATCTCTTTGAGGTAATTATGCCTACTACTGAATGAGCCATACCAACCATCTTGTCTTCATTGATCATTACATATCTGATCATATCGCCATTAAGCAATGCCTATTCTGTGAGATTATATATCACGAGGTATTTCATTAGTGCACATTAAACAATTATAATGCAACAAAGATCATCAGCTCTTCATCATACCAAAAGGTTGAGTTGTTGTCAAAAGTATTGATTTTTCAGACACCATTTCTCAGAGGTCTATTCATCATGAAAGACAGAGTCTGTGCAATCATGGCTATTCAGCCTCCGACATAGCTGACATAGCTATTTAGCTTATGACCCAACCGTTGTTAAGCAGCCTCCACGCTATATGGCTGAAAGATGGCAAGCAATCTCTTCGGTCATTCTTGGGCATAGAGCAATCAAGCACAGCCAATCCAGGATGTTTATCCCAAAATTCTCTAAGAATTACTCATATATTCCATGTGTCATATCAAAACATTCAATACCGCCCTATGATGGGAGTCATCTCCTTCAGTGGATGGTAATTTTGCATGGTGACGTTCTTGCTGTTTATTTTCTTCGCATGCTGCAGGTCTGCTGCCTCCCTGTGTGATTCGTCCTCGATGGAAGAACAAGACATGTTGAAGCCAGTTTTGCTTTTGGATGAAGAAAGCTCAGAAGATGAGCTAGTAGATTCCAGCAAGTTTCGTGGCTGGTACAACGTTCCGGATGTGCAGTAGCAAAGAGGCGCTTGCAGAATAAGAAAAAAGCTGAGCGTGATGCCAAAAGACGTAGGAAACAATGTCCTCAGTGGATGTTGGACAGTCAATGGTAGCTTTAGCTAGAAAAGTACATTAGATTCAGATTCTGAACATACAAGTGGGCTTGAATGCACTCAAGTTTGTACTGAGTTGCAATTGTCCAAAGTTTATATTCTGACATCACTACTTATCTGTGGAATAGCATACAATGGTATAAACCATCCACATATACTGTAGATTGACACCATATTTGTAATTTCATATCATTTTGGCACATAAGACAAGCATGCTTCATTAAGAAATGAAGACTCTTTGAAAGTTCATTCTGGAATGTTTAGAAATTTGTTGCCTCATCCATTAGGCCACGAAGTCTTGGAAAACCCGCAATCTGCATACGGTTCCAAGCACAGTTCATCCTCATTCTGGAAAGTGACAGAAATTTTATAGTCATAAAACAAGTCACAATTCTATCGGATTGAAATGACACATTCATCATTCATACTTCTTTATCATAACAAGTCTCTGAATAGTGTTTGCCCAAAAATAAAATGGGCACCATTGAGATAAGTGATCATGTGCTGAAGAATATACACATATCACTAGGCAATGCCATGTTCTATTCATAATGAAATGACATGTCAGCCATCATCAACTACGAAAATACAACTCGTAGTAAGTTGTTGTCATTACGGACACTTCTTGATTGACTCTCCATTAGCTTCGATACCAAAGTTAACTTCGGTACCATCACTGATTTCTTTGTTCATCATGACAATCATTATCCAGAACCATTGTCTAAGTTGGGTACACTATAGTGACCCTGAACTGACAAAGTATGTGGGCTGCAACCCAACGACTGCATTTGACATCATCTGGCATTTGCCACATTCAAAAACGTCAGGCATATTGCCAATATGACGTAGAGAGAATCAATGTTCAGATTGACATTGTTACCTCTAAAGCATTCGATGAGTAATCTCAGTCTGATTCTCTATCAAACCATTTTTCACATAACATAATGATTGAATAACATCCTCCATCACCATCTGATTGGTTTGATACATCTCTTTTTACGAGGGGGAGGAAGAGTATAGATTCATTCATTTTTCATACAGCTGCCACAAATTGATTTACATCATTGTGATTTTGCTTGGAAGATTAAAAATCTTATCAAAAGTTCCAGCATCTGTGTATAGCAGCCATAAAGTTGATGACACGGTACATCATGCCGATTGAAACATCAAATGAAGTCTTATTTGACTTACTAACACATGAAGTTCATTATGAGGAAATCATAGATGCATATTTCTCCGGCTCTATCATTTATATGAAGGGCACTGACATAGGAGAACGATGGTTTTTCAAATGTGAATACGCTATATTGTAAGCTTACGACCATCACTTTGACGTCAACAGCTTGAGATGCTGATTGTCGAAATTCAAGAGTTGAAGGATTCGATGAATCAACCTTGGTAACATGAGTTTTGATTCATGAATTGTTGATCCATGGTTTCTCCCCAAATCTAGAGAAGCCGGCACACAAATTGTTGCCAATGTCTTAAGGAAAGCATCTGAGCAAAGGATTGCCAGTTGTGCCATCAGGCATCGAATTCCATAACAGCAAAGCCGAGTGAGTAAATCCGCCACTCTAGCTATTTGCCGTCATTCCTTCCAGGTTCATGACAAGAGACAATTCATCAAAGTCATACACCAATGCATAAGTCACATGCATGGTTGCACAGTTTGTATCCGAATGCCATTCCATCAAGGTTAAGCATCTTGACAGTAACTCTGGCCAACCAAAAGCCTTCCTGTCTTCGGATATCTTGAGCATTCTCATTTCCAGCTCCATTATGGACTAGGAAGCATCATGACTTTGCCTCGCCAGGACGCTAATCCTCAAAGCCGCACACTTGAGGCGAGCCTTATGAGACAGTGACCTTTGGCTTGTGGGGCGTCAACCCCTTATCAAATCCTGAACATTTGTTAACACCTGGATAAATTTATCATGATGCAACTTAAGTGGGATTATAAGTTCCACATAATCATATTGTCTACGTATGCTGAAGGCATAACTGCCGCATATGATCACAATAGGTCGCAGCTTCTATAACATTGTGGCTTCTGAGTCAAAAGCTGATAGCCAATGACTTTTGCCAATAATTGCCGACCAAATAATAATCAGGCCGTGGAAACATATACCCAAGAGGTTTTCGTCCATCGGTCATATATATATATATCAGGGCTGCATCCCAAGAACTGCGATGCGCCTTCGGTGCAATGGGCTGCAACCCGAGAACTGCAGGGTTATATATCCCTAACATTTTTACCCTGCATCAAATTGATATGACAGGAGCAGGAATTGATCCTTCCTTGCTAAGGTGTAGTGAGCCTTGTATAAATCATACCCTTACACAGATACGCATATGCGGGTACCAATATCTGTGAAAAACTGCTAATGCTACCTTTGCCAAGACCGTGGTTTGTCATCGGATTCTGTGGCCAGTCATCCGAAGCTACCGGAGATATCGACTGAGGTAGACGGAGTTGTGATCCTAAGTTGTGCTTGACAAACATAACTAAAGAAATTTCACATTAGTACGTGGCGAATCCATTCTCACTCATCGCGATAGATGTTCGTCAAAGCGTGCGTACTGGACCATATCAGGAGTTTGGCAGACGGGTGAGGATTTAAAGTGGACTTATAAAGACCCTCCGATATCTCGTAAGCAGGGCCTTCTCCGTTTGCATTAAAACAAGCCCCTGGTGAAATAACTCCAGAAACAAACACGGGCTCCCCGTTGCCGCCTGTGATCCTCCAAAGTAGCTTAAGGAGGGGAGGAAGGGTTGGGTGCATTATATCAGGCCGAGAACCGTTCGATTATAAATCGTTAAATCGTGGGATCATCGTTCGCAAAGCGACGACGGCTAGCGCAAATAATCCGTAACGTACACTTCGGATACTTTGAATCGTCACTCTGACGCACGATACGTGTGGATCAATCAGTAATCCAGCGTCAATCTGTATCACGAAACGCAATTCATTGAACCTTGAAACGTCACTCTGAAATACGATACGAATTTCAAAGGGGGCTACATCCTAAGAACTGTAAGGTGAGGGACTAAAGTGGACTCAGTTCCCCCCAATAACCTAAAAACACCATGAGGGACGCCTCAAATCGGTGTAAGAAGACTGGTACCAGCAAGAAGCAACAACAACAAAGACATCATAGACATATACAAAGGTATGCCCGTTGTGAGGTCACAACTCTTTTAAGAGGGGAGATCTGTCAGGGTCATGACCGATGACATATGTGTCATACATGTCATACGTGTCATACGTGTCAGACATGTCATACCATGTCATATCATGTCGAGTCATGTCATATATTATAATGACAGTCGTCAGTACGGTCGACTATGACTGTACATGTCGTCAGATGATAAGTCACGTCATCTGTCATTATTCAAGGAAAGACTTGAATGACACCTGTCATCGAGAGTTCGTACGTCGAACTCGAAGATGGCAAAGCAAGATACATCTTGAAGTAACAAACAAGAACCATCTTTGCTTTAAGCATGTGCGGAACAAGCATGCACAGTATTATGGAGCGAACGTATTATTCGTTCTGACGATACTGGTCGTTCAACCAACGTCTCGGGTTCACAACCCAATGGCGGTACCATCTATGCGATGGGAGACGTATGGTATAGATGAGGAAGCGTTATGCTTCAGTAGTATCTTCACACAGAGACTGCACTCATTCCCCGCTATTATCTTACGCTTGTGTTACTGTTCTATAACGCAGCGTTTACTTGTATTTTATATGATATACTGAGGGCTCGCTTATCTAGCCTTAATACGGATCCAACCGACGCGGGCGGGGAGTGTGCATGCGGCTCCGACACCACCGGCAAGTCGGCAGTGAAGGTGTTGACGGTGAACGTCGAAGTCCCAGCCGTGCGTGCCATCTCAGAGAACTCGGCGACGGCGGACACGAGGGCCTCACCGTCCTCCTCGCAGAAAGAGCATGCGGAAAGATCGGCGAAGACCTCCGGCTTCCCGCCCGCAAGCACGCAAAGGGCGTCGAACTCCACGGGGTCGTCGCGGTCGATGGCGTGTTGGAACTTCGCGGCTAGCACGGAGTTCTCGGCCTCCTCAGCGAAGGCGTAGGCCGAGAGCCCGGTCCTGCCCCCGTTCGGGCAGTCCCAATGCCAATGCCGCGCCTTCCCCTTAGCGCACACGTGATTCTGGCAGTACGGGTACCACCTGATTACCACCCCACATAGGGGCTTACCGCCGTTTACCACCAGTTTACCACATTTTAACACCAGTTTACCACATTTTACCACGATTCCTTCTCAGTGTGGTGTGTCACATCCAGCAGCTTAAGGGTAATAGCCAAAAAGGTCCCACGAACTTCAAACACGCGATCCCGATCTTATATCCAAATCCTCTAGCACCCGCGCACTCAAAATGGCCCCAAAACAACGATTTTCGCCGCCGGCGAGCACAAAAAAGTTTTTTCAAAAAGTTTCCCTCACGGGTTCTGAGAATTGCCCTTATAAGGTCTAGTAACTCCCAAAAAATGAAAATCTCAGATTTAGATAGATTATGCATTTACCGTCCGAACCTTTTGCGACGGCTCATAGATGTTGTGTGTTGACAGGCGAGCACCATTTTCTAGTTCATATCGTTCTTTCGATTTCTCTAGCACATCCTTTTAAGTTCGGTGCGTGTTGCATTGTGCTTGCTTGCAGCTTGGGAACAACGTGTCAAGGCGACCTATTTTCCACGTTCCTGAACTCAGTGAAGACATCACGGAGGACCGGCAAGACCAGGATATTGCCACGCTCGATAAGCTCTCGCAACCGCAACACAATGTCAGTGAGACGTCAAATGGGCATATGCTTACAGACGTTGCATCATCGCTAAGTGCAAGGGATCCCAACTGCAAACCACCGGATGTAGCAGCCATCATCAGGGGAACAATCATTTGGAGCAAGGTCGTACACGGAACGATAGCACATTGTACGCATAGTAACTCTTTTGTACTCACGAATTATGGCTCTAGAACTAGTTTCTTGTACGTTTATGTGTTGAATTCTTTACTCTTTTCACGTATGTCTGTGGGGTTGTGTTTCGCAGTGTGCAAGACGAGCAAGGGACTGAGCACAAGTATTTTACGGACAAGATGATTGAGGCCGCTGACATGAATACCTTAATCTCTAAGGTGACTACTTTACCGGTAATGCGAATATGGGGTGTGGTAATACCGGGTAATTTACCGGTAATACTTTAGGCGGTAATACCAAAGTAATACCGCCAGCAAGGAATAACCTAAAAGTTGCATCGGGGCTCGGAATCTTTTTTTTTTGTGGCTATGGGTCGGGGTTGATCATTACAATTGTGTGGGCGCATCACATGGCGTATGCTACGCCATGCGAGTATATTATCAATCGATATTCTTTTTCCAGAAGTACAGACAGGATGATTATTTTCTTAAGTATCTACTATTTTATTTTTCGCATTCGATTGTCCAATTTTACTCATTTCCTTATATATAAATGTTTCTAGCCATATGTAGGCACCTCTACACGACCCCGCTATATGGTGTATGTATAGGATGCCGATATGCATGTTTGGGGTTGTGTCTGCAAAGTGGCGGGTCATTTACCATTTTGATCATATCTCACGCCCTACTTATCCATTCGAGCCGTAATATTCCTCCTCCTCGTCAGGAGCATCACACGACGCCATACCAGATTACTGATGTAGACTTAAGATTAAACCATTAAAGAGAATAGAGTTGTGCTCTCGCGTCGGGGCAGGAAAGTGAAAAGTGAACTTTCGTCCGTGACAGTTTCCGCCGAGGTTATCGATTTGTCTTTTCCGGAAAACCCGAAAGTATATATCCATCGCCCAATCGGAGATCCCAGACTGGGAAAAATTGGTAAATTTTAGTGGTAATTGGTAAATTACCATGGTAATACCGCCTTGCCGTGGTAGTTTACCGGTAAACCCTTAAGTATGTAAAGTAAGGCGATACGGGGGGTTGGTATTACCAGGTAAATTACCGGTAATACTCTTACCGGTAATTTACCAAAAAAAATACCTAGTCACCTTATTAATCTCGCGTACATCAAGGCATCGATGAATAATGTGGGTACTCAAGGAGAACAAGAGGGCGTTGGCAAAGATGGAGAAACGATTGAATGTACCGCGGAAAGAGGATGGTGCTGAGGAGCCTATACCTAATGGAAACCCTGGGCTGGAATCCAGCCGCTGGATCGGGTGGTAGAAGAGCAAAAGGTTTGAATAAGCTCCCTTTCATATGTTTTATCGCTTTGACCGCTTTTAGGGTACTAGGGGTTGCGACACTTACCAATCAGGGGTTGGGTGCGTGAGGTCGAGGTTCAGGCCATCATAAGTGGGTGGGCGCCTCAGGTTAAGAGTATCATGATATGTGGCGGAGGGTTTGCTTACAGTCGTTCGTTTCAGGTCAAGATTTAACCCCTTGGAAAGGCAACGAAGCTCAAAAGCGTGCCCTCCAAGCTGAAGGTGAACTGCCCAATCTTGTGTCGGTCAACCTGTGCAAGCGTCCAATTTTCAATTCGTGTATGTGCACTCTCAAGCTCGGGGCTTCATGCTACACGTCCTTCGTCGAGACTTGTGGCGGTGGGCTATGCAAGATGAGGAGTTTGAGCTCTCCATGGCCGCGTCGTCGAGGACAAAACGAACGAAGTGTAATGAGGGTCCACCACTCCTAGCTGTTGCTGTGCTCGACACCTTGGATGAAATGCAGTTTGGCCTAAAGGTCATTGTATGGGTGATGGAACGCCTCGTTGGTGATGTTGCAAGAGTGGAGATTACAACCTCGCACAGCTCGTGGAGAAAGCGGTGTCCATCGCTGACCGTTGCCTTCCAGAAGATCTTCAAAGAATCAATCTTTGCGAAGATGACAGTGCGTTAGGCGTAACCCGCGCTTTCCTGTTTTGAGAAGCCTCTTGCTTCAATCTCACACGAAACTATTTCAGCATCCCGTCACACGCTATGGCTAAGTTCAAGGTTTGCCTGGGCGTGTGAGCATTCAGTGATGCCCATCCATGACAAGCAAATTTCGGTGAAACGGGTCCTCGGACCTGATGGGCTTCGGCCGGATTTCTTTCCGTCACTTTTTGACGAAGGAAACGTGACGTTCCAATCCACCTGCTGACTTGAATCTGCCCGCCGAGCAGGCTCGAGACAGCCCCGCAAGACCGGGGTCCGCCCCCCCACCCACCGCCCCCCACCGCCCCCATTTTAAAAACGATGTAACATATGCGATGCATGGGTGCATACTTTTTGGAGGTCAGGTTCGTGCTCGACCCACCTTTTGACCCCCATGGGCCGGTTGCCCGGGGAAGGAATAACGATAACATATGCGATCACGGGGGAGGGGTAAAAACTAACCATACTTACGGTAATGTAGGGTCCGTCAAGCCTACCCATAACATATGACCCCACACACACCCGGGTCGCCCGGTGGGAAGACACTGCCATAACATATGAAAGTACGGGGGGTGAAATAGCCATATTTTTGGGCATTTTCGGGTGTTCCGCCAGGTATTTTGAAGGGCACGGTTTTATAAAACTGTATAAAACTGAGAGGGGCAGGGGTCTGGTCCCTAGAATTATAGATATTCATATTACCGAACTTCATATCTTGAATATTTTGGAATCGGAATATAATTTTAACGATTTTAATATTCATGCCGTTGATGAAATTATATATTGGGGGGGGCGGGGGGTGCGGTCTTGCGGGGCTGTGGCTCGAGTACTGGCAAGGGTCAGATTGCTCTCATTGTCGATCTCATCCGCAAGTATCACCTACCGTATTTCTCCAATGTGGGTGCATGACACACCCTAGTGGGTTTTGCACAAAACCTAGTAGTGTTCCTTGTACGCGATATTGTCGATCGGGGTTGACGATATAGTGGAGCGTGCTTTCGAGTTTCGCAATGACCGTCGTAGCATGTGCGAAATAAATGAAAATTTCACAAATCTGATCATTTTCCTGGGTTCCCCGTCGTGAAAGTATCGTACTGCGATCATCTGGGCGCTGTCGTATGTATCCCTACATATGATATGGTGCTCACTAGGGCTATGAAATCAATCAAGGTGATGTAACCCATGCTTGTTATAAGGACAGACCTGTGCAAATTACTTACTTAGCCAATCATGAATGAGCTTCCGAGGATTGATAGCAGGGGTTCTGGAAATACCCCCCCCCTAGAACTTCAATTTTGCCCTTGGGGGGTTAGCACCCCCCCCCTAGGAGTTACTTTTTGTCCTTGGGGGGTCAGCACCCCCCCCGCCCCCTAGAACTTGCACTCGCGCACACTGCGGGGCGGGCGGGAGTGCCCCACGGTACCACCATAACGCGCGCGGGTCGGGTGGGAGTGCCCCACGATACGTGCCCTGTGATACCACCATCACGCTCGCGGGGGACGGGAGTGCCCTACGATACCCCCATCACGCTCGCGGGGCGGGCAGGAGTGCCCCACGAGACCACCATCGCGCGCGTGGGGCGGGCGGGAGTGTCCCACGATACCACCATCGCGCGCGTGGGGCGGGCGGGATTGTCCCACGATACCACCATCGCGCGCGCGGGGCGGGCGGGAGTGTCCCACGATGCGTGCCCACCATCACGCTCGTAAGGGGACAGGGTGCCCTACGATACCCCCATCGTTCGCCGGGCGGGCAGGAGTGCCCCACGATACCACCGATCGCGCGCGTGGGGCGGGCGGGAGTGTCCCACGATACCACCATCGCGCGCGTCGGGCGGGCGGGAGTGTCCCACGATACCACCATCGCGGGCGCGGACTAGTCACGCACGGATGATGGGGTGGGAGTGCCCCGCGCTATCGCCTCACGTGTTATATTATTATGCGCCGCAGGCGCGAATTTTCGAACATTCCCGACTTTTTCGTCGAACACTGGAGTTATTCTGAGGCAAGGTGTGCTCAGACCCCTATAACTTGGATTTTGGCGCTGGGGTCAGCGCCCCCCCCTAGGAAGTCACATAACCCCTGCCCCCTGCTATCAATCCTCGGAAGCTCAATCAAAACGCCGGTGTGATTGGTGCATGTATGTACGTGACGTGAACGCCACGTCAGTTGTCACTCAGATGAGCGAAGCGAAGAAAGCAATCGGGAAATGAAACGCGACGCGACGTCTCATCGTTTAAAAGGAAAACGAATCGTTAATGTTGAACGCGTTGCGAGTCCGGATAATTCATCGTAAACGAATCGGCATCGTCAATCTGGCATGCATGTTTCATGATGACTTACATGCGCCAACACGATTGATGACGGGCTAGCGGACGAGATCTTGTGATCGACAATTGTAGTACTACTAACGAATACGGGCGCTACCCTGATTGTGAGGCAATGCCAATGTTGTTATGACGAGCTTAATAATCATAATCTGGTTGACTACCCTGGATGCCTCTAATATACAGCATGCCATCATCACATTCATACATTTGTATAAGATGTGATGGTGTTTTTAGGGTGATATGATTATCGTAATTCTACTTGCATTTGAACACGCCGGATGTCGGCATGGGTTAGCATTTCATTCAAACAATTGATTGTTGACGAAACGTACAACCGTCCAACACAAGCTATCCGTCCAACCCCGCCCAATCGTTGCTTAATCGAAGGCATCTGGGCTGCAGAGCTTTAGGACACTGCCGTTCACTCAACTATTTCATACATTCGGTGTCCCTCATATTCGGTGGAGCACTTGTATGAGTACTATCTATCTATCTTTGTATGAATCCACACCATCACGGCGCCAAGAAACCCTTCATGCTCTGCTAAGCCTCTCGTGCTTTTCTGACCTGAAGACGGCTGCCATACTGTGTGGTGTGGGCACTGCTAGGGCTGTCTACATTAGTTTGACTGTTGATTTGGATATCGCGCTTTCCTACCTCATCTGATTGATGACTTTTGGAATCCCCCTTCCCGACAGCACACATTGCAGGATTCCTCTCTCTGCCCACAGCGTGCCAAACGCGCACCATAGATAACAGATTTCTACGGTCAGGCTCATTGAGAACCCTGCTTGAAATCAACCTCCACCAACTTCTTGACTCCGTTCGAAATCAACCTCCACCAACTTCTTGACTCCGCTCGAATCAACCTCCACCAACTTCTTGACTCCGCTCGAAATCAACCTCCACCACCTTCTTGACTCCGCTCGAAATCAACCTCCACCAACTTCTTGACTCCGCTCGAAATCAACCTCCACCACCTTCGTGATTCCAGTTTCCACTTCCGTGGCTGCCACCTCCAGGGTTGTGCTCCCAAACAAGAACTGTAACCAGGTGCGGCACATCCGCACATAGATGAGATCCCTCAGCTCGCAGCGACGCGCAGCAGCTCAAACATGCACCAAGCCGGGCCGGGAAATAGATAGCGCTTGTCCCAGCCAACAAGATTGTCGGGCAAGATCCAATTCGCCATGCGCTGATGGATCATCCACAATGGCCCACGGCGCTCATTCAGGCGCCACGTAGGGCTCGATTGGATAAGTTTGGTTCGATCATCGAAGTACGGCAGCGAATGAAAAAGGGAACAGCACCGAACAAGCGAGCCGCAGTCGCGATTTCATACATTCGGGGTATGGCCCGTACTAAATGCAACCCACTCTCGAGTCGGGAAAACCCACAATATGGTCGCCCTCAGCTCACACCTGTCTCAGGCATGGCAAACAAATTTCGGGACCCCCCCCCGGTCCACCCAAGCCTGGTTGTTGGCAGAGGGAGGAATGGAAGCTTCGATAGTGCCCACCTCGCATTCGTACTGATTATCCATGGCGTCATCGACGGGGATCTGAATGATAGCCTCCTCACGCACATTCGGATCGTCTGCATAAATCGGGTTGCCATCCTCCGAGCTCAGGATGTGAAGGTTCACCATTGACTGCGTTGGATGCGACTTCTTCAGCGTCTTCTTCACCACGGCCTCAGCGGAAATCTCCTCTCCCGCCGACACGTACTGCAGGAACGCGTCCCTGCACTGGAAGCGCTCGCGCTTCTGCTCCCCCGCCACGTGGCACCCGCGCGGTTTCACAACAGGCAACGGATGGGAGACAGGCGACATGGAGCAGCACACAGGGCGCTATGTCTTTTCAGAAGTCTCTGCTCACTGCATGTCCACGGTGGCGGACCGTACACACATCCCCAGCAGATCACCCTCTCACGGGTGCAGGGGAAAGTGCACACGGCATGCAGCGCACGATGCCGTGGAGAGTCGGAGTACCTTGCACCACACTCTGTGAAGTTCGTCGTGGAGCCTTGCGTTGAATTGGATCTGCGTCTTCACGCCGTACGTGCGCCGCATGATGCGCGCTTTAATACGATCTGTGTCCAGTCCATACGTCACCGCGCCCTGCACCCTCCTTCCCCACAGCACTCAGGCCATACGTCACCCTCCTTTCCCACAGCACTCAGGCCATACGCCACCACGCCCTGCACCCTCATTCCCCACAGCACGCAGGCCTCGCGCTGCGATGCATCATTCAGCCCCCATCCCCTGTGATGGTGGCAAAATGGTGGCATTGAATGGTTGCTGTGTTTATCATTGCCCGGCCCCTTGCCCGTGATCGGAGAAACGCCCTACCCCTGGCTCATGATCGGAGAAACGCCCTACCCCTGGCTCGT
>LGRX02005760.1:0-14416 GCA_001247695.2 Cymbomonas tetramitiformis
CCACCAGTGCATCACGACCACGTGTGGCATCACCAGGGGAACTACCACTTCCACTACCCGCACACCCAAGACCTAACAGCCTTCCCCGTGCTCCCTGGTTCATACTCAATACAAGTGATCGACGAGTGGCCTTGGGTCCCCCCATCTCCACCTGGAAGCCCCGCTCCTTCGCCTCCAGAGAGTGACATCGACGAGGACGAGACTGACTAAATAAAAAGGCGAGCACTCACTACTTTTGCTCACCTGTGGCTATTGCCACACCCAGTCTGTGAACTCAACCAGCTCAGCAGTCAGAATGTCACAGCAGACATCAGAATCCTTTCCCAACATGGGTGTCAGCGCAGAGCCGTTACACCACCCACTGTTCTCCCCCATCACCTTCCCATCTCCCACTGCATACGCTTCCACTCACCCCCTTCCACATCCAGGCACCACCATGCCCTACACTGCGGTGCCCCGCCCATATACCATGCCGGATGGCACCCCCGCACAGGCTGTATGGAACGGCATCAATTGGGTACTGCCCCAATCAGCGCCCCTCGCTGGGGGAGTGTCACCAGTGCCGTTCACACTGGGGACCCACCACCCCATGGGCTCATACCCCACACCATTCCAACAACAGCTGCAGCAACAGCAGCAGTGGCTCGCGTACCAGCAGCAGCAACAGCAGTGGCTTCAGCAGCAGTCACTGGAACCGATGCAGCAGCAGTTACAGCAGCAGCAGTTACAGCAGCAGCAGTTCCAGCAACAGCAGTTGCAGCAGCAACAGCAGCAGCAGCAGCAACAACAACAGCGGCCGCAGCCGCAACAACAGTCACAGCAGCCCCATCAGCTGGTACCAGCTACCTCCGCGCTTCATGACTCTGGTGCGGATCTCTCACCGCTGCAGCACTTCATCAGTATCGGCGCCGCAGCCCTGCCAGATCCTCTGCAGGTACCCCTTGACAGCGGAGCTCAGCAGAGCGTCTCGGGCGGGGCCCAGCTCTTGGTACTCCACCTCCCCGCGGTGGCAGCAGCCTCAGAGACCCGCCGGCGTCGACGTTCCCGAAGAGTATCCTCGGGCCCCGCGACGCACGGCAGGCACATTCCAGGTCTGAGCCATGCACCTGATCACTCCGACCCCGAGTCCGGTACGGACGTCAGCCGCACCAGCACGGGCGGGGACCAGAGGCAGCCGAAGCACGCAGGCACGGGCTGAGCGCAGGCGGAGGGCCGCCCACAGGTCCGATTCTGACTCGGACGCGAGCAGCCGGAGCGAGCACATTCGCAGGGAAATCCTGGCGGCAGTACAGGCCCTGGACATCTCCGCGGTGCTCTCGAGAGGACTCGCCCTGCCTGGCGCGACGACTTCTGCAGGAGCCTCCCCTCCAGGCGACCCTCAGAGCAGCGCACAGGGGGCCCTGACGGCGGACCATCCACTCGAGGCGGACGCCGCTGACAGCGTAACCCCCCCAGTGTCTCAGATTGTCGCTGAAACCGCTCCCGCCGAACCTCCCACTCAGGGTCGGCCAAACCCCCTCAACATGATGGTGGCTCGCCGGCGGCAGTCGATGGAGACGGTAGTGCACGGCGGTGGCAACCCTGAATCGGAGCCCGGAGACCCCAGTTCAAGCGACTCGCCACCAGGGCCCCCCAGTGATCCACCCCAAGATCCCCCTGACGACCCCGCACCAGAGCCCTCCTACCCTCAGTACCCAGAGGGCAGGGCTCTCTTCGTCACCCACGACGGTGGGTCATTGTGGGTGCACCAGTCAGCGGGGGTGCGAGGCGCGGCAACCGTCTCCCTGCCATGGGATGAACGCCGCCGGGCTGGGGTGCAGGGCGACGCCATCCTGTTCAGGATCATGCACCTGCTGGGAGCGCCGCTGACCGCATATGCGCGCATGGGAGGCCGCCTACACCACGCACCCCTACCACTTACCAACCCTCGTGTGGAGACCTGGGTTCTCATGGTCGACCGCGAGGTCATGGATATGACAATGGGGGACCCAGCCGCAGCCAATGTGCGGTCTACGAGCATGGGGCAACCAGTGTGGGAGTGGATCCCTGCCACTGCGCGGGAGTCGGAGATGCAGAACTTCGACCAGGACGGGCTCGCCGCGTGGTCAGAAGTCAGCAACTCCGATTGGTACCGGAGCATGAGCGTGGTGGCCGCACAACCATCCACACCCCTGCCCTTCCATACACCTCTTCCACTCCCCGCTCCACCATCAGCCCCTGCATTACCGCCCACTTCGACTGCAGTCCCCACAAATCCCGCGCCTGCGCTCCCGCCCGCGCATGCCCCGGGACCACCACCACCAGCCCGTTTCCCCCACTCCGCCGCCGCAAACCCCGTCCACTCTGCCGCCGCTGCGAACCCCGTGCTCTCTCCCAGCGCCACTCCCTTTGTACCAGGCATCGTCCGACTGCCGCAGGGCACTAATCTGCGAGCATCCTCGGACGAGGTCCGCCTGGAGCACAAAACCAAGGAGATGGTGCTGAAGCTGATCAAGAGTGTGACCAGGTTCCCCCGCTCCGCGTCCGACACTAAATCGGCCGACAAGGATAGCCTCCTGACGCAGTTGGAGCACTACTCCAACATGGTGCGGAAGATATTCCAAGAGCCCATCGTGATCGAGGCACTGACCACTCCCAGCTGTACGCCGTCTGTATCAGCGTACCAGGCGAGTGTGTCAAGCCTTCTTTGGAGCTTCAAGGAGCACACACTTCAAGACCAGCAGAGGAAGTTCTTGGAGCGCGCGGCGGGGACCTTCGGGTCCGACCAGGCCTGGCACCGGCGCTACGGGGAGCTGGACGTGTTCTTCAGCGATCTGGCGGTGTGCTCCCTAACGCAGGCCTACCTGGAGAACGCACATGGTGAGGCCATTGCCCTGAAGCAGGCGACGAGCGAGACCGCGGCGGAGTATTTCTCGCGGTTGGAGACCCGCATGGCCTCCGTCAACTTCCTGGCCGGCAGAGTCCCCAATTGCGTGGAGATGTCCAATCTGTCGATGCTCTCCACGTACCGCCGAGGGTTAAAATATGCACCCAAGGTGATGCGGCGCCTGAGAGCCATCCACTTGGATGTCTCCAAACCAGAAGAGTGGGAGAGGAAGGCCGTCGCTGACGATATCCCAGGCACCCACAACGCCTTGTTGAAGATTCGGGAAGTCGCTGAGGAGGTGGAGAGTGACATTGACACGGAGGCGGCTCAGAGGCGCTCTCAAGACCGTCCTCCCCGCACTGTTTCCTTCGCCAACCCATCACCTCGCACCCCCTTCTTCAGGCGTACCCCCTCTTCGAACCGCCCAGCTCTTGCCATGCTGGAGAATGGGCCTGCCACCACCGTTGCCGCGGCAGTGACCCCATTGCCACCACCAACTGGCCTCTCCCGCCCCGACGCTCCGAAAGTCCGCCGATGCTTCGCCTGCGGCTCCGCGGAGCACATCGTCCGTAACTGCACGGACGAGGCTAAGCTCAAGGAGTGGAGGGCCAATGCACCCGCTCGATTGGCAAATTCCCCTGGGTTTGTAGCCGCCGTCGTCTGGGCCATCGAGCAGCAGGAGGACATCTCCTCGGTGGATGGCGTCCCAGAGGAGTTCTCCGAGGAGGTCTTGGCACTTGCTACCTGTGAGGACGAGCAGAGCTACCAGACCCTGGCGGCCCTCGCGGGTATCGAGCTTGTGGAGGGTGACGGCCTTCCTCCGGTGGAGAGCGATGAATGACTGGCCGGCGACCAGCCCCAGACCCTGCCCTTCGAGGAAGTGAGGTCATGTCCTGATGATCAGACCCTCTCCGCCCTGGAGAAGCGGTCAGAGCCAGTGGAACCCCGACGCGCACGAGGACGCAGAGACCCTTGGGGCCACCGTCCCCATCCCAAGAGCGTGGCCTTCACCTCTGGGACCCGCTTGCGACGCACCTACCGCTCAGCTGGTGCCCCATCGCCGCCGAGGGATGACCTGACCAGCCACCCTCTTGCAGAAAGCACCCCCTTCGATGAGCCGTCACTACCTCTTGATGACGGCCCTGCTTATACACAGGCAAGGATCGAGGGCCGGAGGGGGCGGCGAGTCCCCCGGCACAGACCCCCCATTATGGGCAGCAACCGCGGAGAGCCCCGCGATCTTCGCCCCCGACCGCGTGTTGTCCTACCACTGCCCAACTATCAGTCCAACCTCGCAGACCCGCAGAAGAGGCTAACTGCGTGGCACTGGAAGAGAGATCTGTATTCTCTCCCCCTCGAAGTCGCCATGCAAAAGGTTCGCAGAGCTCTGCGCAAATCCCCGGAGGCTGCCAAGGACCTGGTGGATAAGATGTGGGAGCGCACTCGTAGCCGCATACGCTCTGGGAGCCGATCGCCGAAGGAGCACGTGAACCGCGCTAACCAGCTGGCGGAGAGGGTACGCATTGCCCGTGAACCTCAAGATCGCAGAGAGGGCCATCAGCGCATCGCACTGTGGCACCTCCTCTCACACGACGGTCACCAGCAGGTCCTCGAGTCCCCTAGCGCCAGCCCCTCCGACCTCTACGCAGCTTGGAGAGAGCTGTCGCCCGCCGAGCAGCTGGAGGCGATCGCCACTTCGAGTCCAGATTCCTTCCCCGGTAGCAGGCTGTGGGAAAAGGAGGGTGCACGAAGAGCAGCAGCGAGATCCTCGACCTCTCTCTGCACCCTGGACACCGAAGTGGGCACGATACCCGGGACAGCGGGAGACGTGGGCTTACCTGGCGCCTGGTGCAGTCTACACGCAGTGCACCAGTACAAGATGAGGAAGCTGGGTCCCAGCCCCTTGGGAGCATCCCCTCCATCATCCTCACTGGTCGAGCCCACGACAGAGACGACATCCTCGCACCATGACAACGTGCCGGCTACCCCGGGAGGAAACCTTGAAGGTCCATCTGACTGCGTAGTGACAGAGGAGACCTCCACACCCAGCTCGCTTTGCTTCACCCAACAGATGACCACCGTCAGAACGCATGAAGCAGATGAAGCGCCGCCCCGTCTCGACAGCCACCCCATCGCTGAAGACCCTGAGGTGATGGAAGAGGAGTCCTCAGTCAATTCGCTCTGCTTCACCCAGCAGATGGCAGCAGCTGGGACCCCTGAGGCGAGAACTGACCACCAGAGCTCCCACCAACTCGCCCACAACTCCCCCACTAGCAGCCCTCAGCATGACGAGGATCCCCTCACCCATGGCAGTCTCACCAACAGTGTCGCTACCCATGCGAGCCCCACAACAAGCGGCACTACCCACGTGAGCCCCACAGTAAGCGGCACTACCCATGTAAGCCCTACCACCAGTGGCACTACCCATGTGAGCCCTACTACCAGTAACACCACCCATGTGAGCCCTACCACCAGCGACACCACTCATGTCAGCCCCACCTCGAGCGAATGCACCTCAGCGGGCACCCTGCTGACGGCGAGTGTAGACAACCTCGTCAGTCATCCGACTGAAGATGTTGATTTGCTGGATGAGGAGTTCTACGCCGCGTGTAGGCAAACGTTGGAAGAATGCCGCGAGGCCTCGGACAACCTCCTCCCCAACCTCAAGTGCAAAAGCATACGCACAGATGGGGGAGTTCAGTGGAAGACCGACGTTGAGGGTACCCTCGCAGCGGCACATGACGAAGAAGGACCGCTGCTGCTGGTGTTCTATGCAACCCTCAGAGGGCACACGGTCAAGGTGCTGATCGACTCGGGGGCCTCTGACAACTTCATCTCGGAGCAGAGCGCCAAGCGATGTGGCCTCACGACACGAGCCGGCTCCGAGATGCGAGTCACCTTGGCGGATGGATCTGTGAAGATCACTGGCGCCACCGCGTACGCTAAGTTTAACACGCACACCACCACGGGCACCTATACGGAGAACGCCCTTGCCCTCCGGATCCTACCACTGGGCATACAGGTGGATGTTATCCTTGGCGGAAGGTGGTTGCGCAGTCACTCTCCTGTCACTCTGGGCTATGAGGGGAATGGCTCCGTCTCCTTCCTCAGGAAGTCCCGCAGTGGTAAGATTGGAGATCGCGTCACCATCACAGGCTGTTCTCCTGGGAAAGCATCTGGAGACAGGTCTCCGAAGGGCACGGCCTGTGCGGGATTGGTGGATGAGGTGTTCCTGACCCCTGCCCAGTTGAAGAAGTACCTGGTGTACGCGGAGACGCAGAAGCTACGCGGCAATGACGACCCGGAGATACAACCCGCCTGGCTCATGATGGCCGAGAAGTCCCCCGATGATACTGCTTCTGCCTTTGCAGCCACGGCTGTCGACTCTGAGAACGCCGAACCCGCTGCGGATACTGAAGACGCAGAAGTGAGCCCTGAATGGACCCTCAAGTTTCAGGACTTTTGGGGTGAGGAGTACAAGAAGGAGATGACGACTGCCCTACCGAACATTGATGGACTCAGACATGACCCCCAAGATGAAGCCAACATTAACCTGGACCCTGAGCTGAGCAAGAAGGGGCCGCCCTGCCAGCGCATCTACAAGAAGTCTGCAGAGGAACTCCGCCAACTTCGAGAACGCGTGGAGACCCTGATGTCCAAGGGCTACATCCGACCCTCTTCCAGCCCTTATGCAGCTCCCTGTCTGATGGTCCCCAAACCGGGGAACCCCAAGGAGCTGCGACTGGTGATCGACTACCGGCTCCTCAACCGCCAGACAGTTAAGGACAAGTATCCTCTCCCAGACATCCAGATGATGTTCGACGAGATGCAGGGTGCGAAGTTCTTCTCTTCGTTCGACGCGGTGGATGGCTTCTGGCAAGTACCGATGGCACCAGGAGATGTCGAGAAGACCGCCTTCACCACCCAGATGGGGTCATATGAGTGGTTGGTCATGCCGCAGGGGCTGCAGAATTCCCCGTCTCAGTACCAGCGACGGATGCAGCGGGCCTTGGGCCATCTCCCATTTGTCCGGATCTTCATCGATGACGTGGTCGTCTTCAGCAACACCGCTGCAGAGCACTACGAACACGTCAAACAACTGCTCCTGACGTGCAGGGAGAAGGGCGTCTTCCTCAAGAGGTCCAAGTGCCAACTGTTGAAGAAATCCTTGCGGTTCCTTGGCCACTGTATCTCCGCGGATGGCTGCAGACCCCAACACGACAAGGTGGCTGCAGTGAGGGACTGGCCCGAACTGGAGACGGTTACCCACGTCAGGCAGTTCTTGGGCCTGGCGGGGTATTACCGCAGATTCATTCACTGCTTCTCCGAGATCGCCCAGCCCCTCACCCGGTTGACCAAGTCGGACGTACCCTGGGAGTGGGGTCCCATGCAGCAGTGGGCCTTCGAGGAGCTGAAGAAGGCCCTCACCTCAGCGCCAGTGCTCGCCTTGCCCAACATTAAGGGTGCCGCAGACGGCACAGCACCTTTCGTGGTGCAGACGGATGCTAGCGGCATCGCTCTTGGGGGAGTACTGATGCAAGACAATGGCGATGGTCTTGGGCTGCGCGTGATAGCATACGAGAGCCGCCAGTTCTCAGCTGCCGAGCAGAATTATCACACCGGCGAGCGTGAGCTAGGTGCTCTACACCATTGTACCACCGTCACCTGGCGGCATTACCTCATCTTCACCAACTTCCGCATCCAGGGTGATCACCGCCCCCTTGAATGGCTGATGGAACCTGGCAGAGAGCTCAGCCGCAGACAGGCACGCTGGTACATGGATCTGGTGGAGGTGGGAGTCCCGATAATGGAGTACATCAAGGGGGCGCTACTGCTGGTACCAGACGCCCTGTCCAGAAGACCCGACTTCAAAGACAAGGACGTTCGCGAGGGGTTGAAGGAGGCAGGAGTGATCGACCCCACCTCAGACCTGCCGAAAGACCCTCTGGCAACGCTGGAGTCTGAATGCTTCTCCAGCTCACCACCCGCGGCTCATCCCCACTGGGCCCAGACGGTTGACTGTTGGCTCTCAGCAGTGGAAACCCTCTCCGTGGCGGAACAGGCCATGGACATGGGGGAGACCATCGCTCTCGTTAATCCGAAGCTCTATAAGGGAATGAAGGAGGATCGCCTCGACTTCGACATGCCTGACTGGCCTGAAGCTGATAGCGCGAAGCCGACAGAAGCTCCACACGAACCCCCTGACCGAGCTCCACCTCAGATAAGGATAACGAGGAGTATGTCACGCGCTGGGAAAGCCTCTACGACCCCAGCGCCTCCACAGTTGGCGTCACCGAAGACGCGAACGCCTACATCACGAGCTGACGCATCGGAGGCGCCCACCGAGAAGGTGCCAGCGAGCTCACCACCCCCGCAGCAGGCGCCCCAGCAGTCAGCTCCATCCCCGGTCCTTCACCCACAAAAACGACCGACCCCCCCAGAGGACTCGCAGAATTGGCGTGTCCGAGCAGAGTACTCCTCGAAGTACGCCGAGAAGTTTGGACCCTTCGATGTGGACGCCTGTTGTGACTTTGGCGGCCGCAACAGACAGGCGGATAGATTCTGGACAGACTGCCTTTCAGAGAAATGGAGGGGCCTTCGGGTTTGGTGTAACCCTCCATATAACTCCAAGCACATTACGGTGGAGGCGATTTTGAACAAGTATATCGCAGAATGGAAGGCAGACCCAGAAAACACCTCAGCAGTCTTCGTTCTACCGGATCACCAGTCCAAGCTCCCCGCGTGGCGCAAACTTTTCAGGAAGGCCAATATGCAGATCGTGGAGGTCATCCCTACTCACGATGATAAGTAAGGGCGAGCCCAATCAGTTCTTCGAGAACCCAGATGGGAAGGCCTTCGACCTTCGTTGGCCTGTTCTGATAGTACACGCCCCTCCCGCCAAACCACAGCCAGCACGCGTGAGGCATCCGCGAACAGCCCCCGCTGTGATAAGGACAGGCGAGGCAGCAGCCTTCAGAGACACAACCTCCCAGCAGT
Source organism: Cymbomonas tetramitiformis (assembly GCA_001247695.2). NCBI lineage: Eukaryota > Viridiplantae > Chlorophyta > Pyramimonadophyceae > Pyramimonadales > Pyramimonadaceae > Cymbomonas > Cymbomonas tetramitiformis. The sequence goes on from LGRX02005760.1 coordinate 8,864, forward strand.
CGGACTCAAAGTTCCTGCGTGCGTTGAAAGCGGAGTACACCCGAGAGGGGACACTTCGTTCGCTGCGGGAGAAAGTGAAGGCGGCACCACACCAATGCCTACAGGACTTCAGGCTGGTGGGTGAAGTGGTTTGGAGGACCGCAGCAGGGAGATATCAGTTGGTGCTGGGGGAGGACTCTCCACTTCGAGAAGTAGTGATTCGTCATGCTCACGAGTCATTGTCCTCGGGTCACACTGGGCGAGACAAGACTCTGGAAAGGGTGCTGCGACGCTTCTATTGGCGTGGTGCCGCGGAAGATGTGGGCACCTGGGTTGCATCCTGCGCGGTGTGCCAATCAGTGAGGCCGCGGGGGACTTACCCGGATGGGTTGCTAAACCCTCACAGCATCCCGAACAGACCATGGCAGGATGTCGCGGTGGACTTCGTCACCGGCCTGCCAGTATCAGAGAGAGGTAATGACGCTTTCGTGGCCTTCACTTGCAAGCTGACGAAGATGGTCCACGTTGTGCCGATGAACTTCGGCGACAGCTCTGCAGCTGTGGTGGCCAGAATCTACTTTGACTCGGTGTGGCGCTTACATGGTGCGCCTATGAAGATTGTCTCTGATCGTGACCCGCGGTTTCAAGATGCCTTCTGGCATGAGCTCATGAGACTGATGGGTGTGAAGGTGGCTCGTACCACGCCGTACAACCCTCGGTCTGACGGTCAGGCGGAACACAGCAACAGAGTTATTAAGGACATACTCAGGTCCTTCGTAGACGCCAATGTGGAGGACTGGGATCTGTTCACCACTAACGTGGAGTTCGCGATCAATGACTCCAGGAGTGAATCCACTGGCTTCACGCCATTTGAGCTGGTGTTCGGGTTCTCGCCGCTGTCGCAATTGGACCTTTTCCTGGAAGCCGCACAGTCCACCGCTGGACGACGAACAGGGGGAGTAGGCACCGCACACGAAGTGGCCGTGAAATTTTCGTCGCAACTGCGGGACGCCAGACAGCGGTTGGAGCTGGCTCAACAACGACAGCGCGAACAGTTTGATCGTAGGCACGGACAGCGGGAGTATGTTGTTGGAGATCTGGTCTGGATAGAGGCGAAACACCTTACGGAGAAGGTGATGGATCGCTCCATCTGCAGGAAATTGACCAAGCGCTGGCATGGACCAGTCCCTGTGACCGAACGCTTCTTCAGCGATGTACAGATGACCATGCCAGAGGCTGACAGGGGAGCTCCAGTAGCCTACCGCCTACGCCTCCCTCCCCACTGGCGGATATACGACGTGTTTGCTCAACATCGCCTCAAACCGTACACCAGCGGTCAAGATGCTTTCGCCGCACGCGATCACCTAGCAGTACCTGAAGAGGTGGTAGTGGACGGTCAGAAGGAAGCACACGTTGAGCGTATTCTTGCACGTCGGGTGCGGTCTGTTCGAGGAAAAGAGGTGGAAGAGTGGAAGGTTCGCTGGACTGGCTACTCCAAAGCTCACGACCAATGGAGGACGCGTGACAAACTTGAACGCGGAGGTCCACTTCAACAGCTTCGTGAATTCGAGCAAGCGAGACTGCACATGGAAGCACAAGTTCGCGACGAAGCCACTCGGCGACGCGAGCAACGTGGCCGTCACTCCGCTCAAGCCGGAATGACACTGGCCCACCTCATCACTAATCCCTGCGATGAACTGGACCAGCTCGAACAGATGGAATATGATACCCCTCTGCCGTGGGAACGTCAAGAGCGCGTGGAAGATGGGTCGTTGGCACTGGTGACAGAGCTGCTGGCGATACAGACGAAAGCAACCCGCACGCCCAGGATTCTCGTACTTTTCAGCGGTACTGGTTCAGTAGAGAGAGAATTCCTAAATTGCTTTCCCTCCGCTTCAGTGGTGACCCTCGACTCCGGACATATCTGGCAACCCACTCATGTGTGTGACATCCTACAATGGGACTACAAACAATACCCGCCTGGATTCTTCGATGTCGTTTGGGCAAGTCCCCCCTGTAGGCAGTACAGTCAAGCGCGCACCACTGGTGGACCCCCTGACCTTCCCCAGGCTGACAAAATCGTACGACGAGCATTGCAGATCATTGACTACCTGGAGCCGAAACATTGGTTCATGGAAAACCCCAGAGGTCGCTTCCCTAACGCGCTACGGCTTCGTCCTATGATGCGCCAGCTCCCTCCTCCGCTGGTGTGTACCTACTGCATGTACGGTACGCAGTACATGAAGCCCACCTGCATATGGACGAACTCAGCGCCACCCACGCCCCTGCTACGCTGTACCGCTTCAACACCGTGTGCGTGCAGATGGGCAACCGGTGCTCATCCAGAGACTGCTCAGCTTGGACCTCACCCGCAGCAGACTGGAGCGGGCCAATCCGCGAGTGTATATCCCGTGCCAGCACTTCTGCTGCGACAACTTTTCCGACATTTACGCCTCCGCAAGACTGAAGACCCGCTTTAGATTCCAAGTGGCACCCTTCTTCGTGAAAGTGGTGCCCTGGTAGCGGCAGGCAAGCTGTGCTCGAAGAGGGACCAGAGAACCTAAGAACTGGAAACAGAAAGGAACCAGAAAACCTAAGAACTGGAACTTAGATGGGTACCTTAGCGGAGTGATCCCAGGAGGTAGACCACTCCTAAGGGGGGGAGAGTTGTGCCCGGAGGCACAGCGTGAGCCGATATGCCTATGCGTCCGTATGTGTGTCATCGGGGGTAATCTGGGATTGGCACGATGACAGTGAAATTGGGCTTGAAATCACGATGAGAATGAATACCAGATGTCCGGGGTATGACAGTATGACACTATGACACTATGACAGTATGACAGTATGACACTATAGTAGTATGACAGTACTGTGGGGGGTGTCATCGTGGCACTCAGTCAGACCCTCGAAGAATGGTCGGATTCGCATCGGGGTTGAAAAGACAATGAAATCGAATATCAGATATCAAGGTTATGACAGTATGACAGTATGACGCTATGACAGTATGACAGTATGACAGTACAGTAGTATGACAGTACTGTGGGGCAGTCATCGTGTCAGTCTGTCGGCATAACATCTGAATCGAGAATGACGAATCGGAATTAGAAATGAGATCGGATCGGGAATTGAACGTTGAGCCGAAGTGTGACATCGGCTGTCGAGTGGTTGACCCTGCAACCTGAGTGACGAGTGAATAAGTGGAGCACTTGAGAAGTGTTTAGCCTTCAGAACTCGGAACCGAATTATCGTTTGTACCTCAATCTGGCCCTGATCCAGTATATTATAAAAATCCGAATTGTGTACCTTTGCACGTTCAATCAAAAACATATCTCCGAGCATCTGTCGTAGTGCCCACGGGCACATGCTCGAACGCTGGCACCGTACTTTGAAGGAGTGCTGTCACTGGAAATCTAATAGTCGTCTGGATTGGCTCTTTAATCAACTGTTGAACCTATGTGACAACATGTGGACAAGGGTGGTATAAACCAAATATATACCTACTTCTATGCCAATGTACACCTACAATACCACAGGGTTAGCTGCATCCCCTGCCCCCGTGGATGGACTGTACACTTTGGCTAGTCCGAGTCTTCTATGTAAAGCTGCACTGATAACCCGAACCAACCGGTAATGCTCGGGGGAGTCAGTGTTTCTAGATTTCTTCAGGTCTTTGTGCATCGCGGCCCCCACAAACAGCTCCAGCTCCACGAGGACATGATTGGCTTTAATGCACCAGCCGGTGAACGGCAGTCTGCTCACCCGCTGGTTGATCAACTCCTTGAGGTGACTGTCAAGGGCGTCCGGGACTGGACTTGCAACATCCGGGAGGCCGATAACATTCGCAGCTCTCCTCAGGCTCCTGTAAAAGTGTTTATGGAAATACTCAGTATTCACGGATACCTTGGGGCATGCATCCCCCGGGGCCTGGGGCATAGAAGACAAACATGGGCCATGCATCCCCCGGGGCACAGGGCATACGAGGGCAACAGGGCATGCATCCCACGGCTGGGAGCATACTGGGGCATCCTTGGGGCATGCATCCCCCGGGGCATGGAGCATACGGGACAAACATGGGGCATGCATCCCCAGGGCATGGGGCATACGGGCATCCTTGGGGCATGCATCCCCGGGGCATAGGGCATACATGGCATCCTTGGGGCATCATCCCCAGGGCATGGGGCATACGGGGCATCTTTGGAGCAGCCTCCCCAGGGCTGGGGCATCTGGGGGGCACGCATCCCCAGGGCTTGGGCCTCTGAGGGCAACATGGGGCCATCCCCGGGGCCTGGGGCATAGAAGACAAACAAGGGGCATGCATCCCCCGGGGCATGGGGCATACAGGGCAACCTTGGGGCATGCACAGCATGGGGCATGTGGCATACAAGGCAATTTTGGGGCTTGCAGTGCACGGGGCATGGGAACATGGGACATTGGGGCATACGGTGGAGTTGACTGATACTCAAATTCAGCCGCTCGTGCGACAATAGCATCGTAGTCATCGCACAGCTGCTCCAACACCTTTTGCTGTGTGGGCACGTTATATGATGAGTTAGTGTCAAAGTTTGTGGACATGAGGAGAGGCTAGTAGGAGAGGAATACCTGCTTGTTCAGACGCGCCTGTTCGGGCGTTTCAGACGCGCTTGCCACCTTGTTTTGTACGCGGGCGACCGTGGCGTGCGCGAGAGCAAGGTCTAGCTGGCTGTATACGCCTTTGTAGCCCTGCTTGTGCAGCTGGTCGGGATGACATAATGTTATGAACCTGCAAATGTTCAGTCAGCACATAAGGGAATACAGTGATCATCACCACGTGATACAGTGAGTACAACGAGTGAGTACAGTGAGTACAGCGAGCTCAAATTTCCCACGGGAGGGTTCTTTTGTGTCGGTAATGGGAGCGCAGTTCCTCGGTGACAAAGAGCTCGTCAGTGGGGAGCCTTAGCACACACGAGGGCTGTTTGGCTCCAGCGATGAGACCCTGATGTTTACAATGAGATACAAACTTATCAGCATAGGATATGTAGCACAATAAACGACGAAAGAAACCACATTAGGGCATGCAGGATTGGGGCATACCTGGGGAATGCCATGGCTGTCCGGCCAAACTGTCCGCTTCTTCGGCGCAGCCGCAGTAGCCCTCATGGCGTCCAGCAAGGAGCCGCCACACTGTGCAGCAGCTGGGTGGGCATCTGCAGATGCGCAACGTGGAGCCGGCTTCTGAGGCTGCTGCGGCGGCGGCTGTGCTTGTGCCTCCCGTGCAGGACCAGCTGGGTGGGCAACTGCGGGTGCTGGTGCTGCTGGTGCTGCTGCTGCTGGTGGTGGTCTCACAGCTGGCGCCTGCTGGTTCTGTTGGTGGTTTTGCTGCTGGTCTTGCTGCTGCCGCTCTCGCTGCTGCTGCTGCTGCTGGTCTTGCTGGCGTGCTGGGCCTGCCGCTCCTTGGCCCTGATGTTGGATGCGGCCATTCTCCTGTCAATAGAGGCACGCACACGCTGCTGCTGTTGCTGCGGCTGCTTTGGTTGTGCATCCGGTGCAGGACCAGGAGCTGGGTGGGCAACTGCGGGTGCTGCTGGTGCTGGT
>LGRX02005761.1:0-20850 GCA_001247695.2 Cymbomonas tetramitiformis
GGTCTTGAAGTGCTTGATCTTGCTCCTTCCCCCAGGCTCCCTTGATGTCAGTGACCTCCTTCTTGAGCAGGTCATTGAGAGGGCGGGCCATCTCAGAGTAGTTTGCCCCCCCTGGCTCACCCACCAAGCCCTTGTAGTAGTTCATCATGCCCAAGATCGAGCGGAGCCCAGTCTTGTCCTGGGGGCTTGGAAGCTCCTGGATGGCCTTACATTTAGCTTCTTGCGCGCCAATGGAGTTGTGACCAATGCGGTAGCCCAGAAAGTCCACCGTGGCTGCACCAAAGGTACTCTTGCCTGCATGCAATCGGATGCCAGCGTCCCCCAAGGTGCGCAATACGTCCTCAACGTCCTTCAGATGCTGCTCAGGCGTGGAATCCGTGTAGACCACTACGTCGTCGACGTATGCCACCGTACAATGCTGCAAGTGACGTAACTCGTAGTCCATGATTCTCACGAACGCAGAAGTAGCTCCAGCTGCACGAAAAGGCATCGAGGTGTACTGGTACAGCTGATTCTTCCACCAAAACGCCGTCTTGCTCCTGTCCTCTTCCGTGGCCATGGGAATCTGGTGGAAGGCTTTGGTGGCATCCAGCGTGGTCTTGAACTTGGCCTTCGCCACCTTCTGGTAGAGCTCCTCTGGTCGATGTGGCAGCGTATTGTCTTTGAGGGAGTGCCGGTTGACACCCCTGAGGTCCACGCAGAATCTCGTCTGGGTCCACAGGCCAGTCTCATGATCCTTCTTGCCAGCCACGACGACGTTACTCGCATGCCTGCAATGCTTGGCTGCAGGCTCTATGAAGCCATACTCCAAAAGTTCCTTGCAATGAATATCGATGATTTCCTGCTCGCCCGGACTGTACTTCCTGGGTCTCTGGTAGGCGGCCTTGGATTCGTCTACAAAAGGAATGGAGAACGTGTTGTGCTCCGCCTTGCCCTTGTAGCCTGTCAGATCGTGAGGACTGTTGGCAAAGGTGGTCTTGCACCTGCGAAGAACATTCCGCATTTCCTCCCAGTGCTCCTCCTTGAAGTCAGGATGTCCTCCAAACGTGGCATTGAGCTCAGTGTCGAGCCACGCTGCCTCGTCCTTGGTCACTGTCGTGTCACCTAGAGGTTGAAGCTCGTCCAGCACGGTGTACGGCAAGACCTCATCCTGCTCCGCGACGTTGGCCTCCCAGCCCGGCTCCCATTGCCTTGAGGATTGCTGAGCCTCCCAAGAAGTGCAGGGGGACGAACCCCAGGCACTGCGCGTGGGTGACATGACATCATACGTAGGCACACTCTCGGTCAGCTTGCCAGCGACCCACAAGATTCCGCACAAAAGCAGAAAAAAATCGCAAAATTCGGTTGAAATGCACTGCGACTGCCGGCGAGTTCGAAGCGAAGAAGCACGCCATTACTCTCCACCCCCCGTGCGCCAAGCGAGTACTCCCACCAGCGGCGGTGGAGACCACGACTGCCAGGACAAGCGCCATGTAGGCGGCTTGCGCGATGCGATGTAGCCGGAGATTGCGCCGAAGCTGCGTCCAGCGCGCCGCGAAGCGAGGCTTGTCTAACCTGGCCGGCAAAGCGGGCAGGCACACGCGGCCCAACAAGAAGACTTGGGACCAACGCAGGGACGGAATAGTCCATCCACGGCCACGTCGAATGTGACCTGCGTCCAGCGGGTCGTGCACGATACAGGAGGCGTGGCACGCCACGTCCTCAGCGTAAATGCTGGTGCAAACCCAAAGCCAGGCGAGGACCACGAGGAGGAGGGCGGCCGCACACTGTGACCAGCATGCCAAGGAAACGACCACCCCCCGAAGGGGCACCACCATCCAACCTTCTGCACGAACACGGTGCACGCCAGCATAGATGCCCGTGGCGCGCACGATAAGCAACCCAACGTACCAAACGCAGGCGAGAGCCCATAAGACCCAAATGTCGTAAGATGCACGACGGGGATAACGTCGAGCAGACGACCACCATACTGGCAGCTGGCTCAAAAACGAGGCCACGCAGCGCCTCCACCAAACTTGAAAAGGGCACCATGACAAGTGCCATGCCATTGCCTCCCACATCGCCCACACGGCGGCCATGGGAACGGGACCGCGTCCCAGCCACCACCAAACCACTACACTGCCCGCAAACGAGATACACGCCCGCAGGACATCTGGCCTCAAGTGGACTGCCTGTGCAGGCAGCCCACGGCCACAGCGTTGGTTGTGCATCAGGGCCACCCGCCCGCTGTGCCCGGGGAGCCCTGATGAAAATGCGCGTGCTGTCTCTGCGCCTCACGTTGTTCGTCTGTATGGCGCTCGAACGCCTCCGTCACCTCGCTGCATATTGAAACAGTCGGAGAAGGAGGACGTCGTGAGTCATGATTGGCCGGCATCCTGGACGCCCTCGACGCATGGACGACATGGGTAGCAGTCCCATGGCGATCGACAGAAGGAGCAGACGAGCGCGCAGCACCGCCCGCGCCCGGCTGATGCTCAGACGTTCGGACAGAAGGCCGGCCCTGATGACGCGCAGGGGGGTCGCGAACCTCGTGCACATTCCTTCGCCAGGCCGTATCCACGTGTTCGGATCTCTCGGCCACGCGAGCCTGATGGGCGGGCGGCGACGGCGGGAGACGTCGCGCCTCCAAGGCCCCCAGGGCTGGCAGCAACCACGGCGCGGCCACCTCCCTGGTCCCCCACTGCAAGCATGTGAACTTCCGGTCGTCTCGCATGAAGTACTCGTTTGTGAACTCAGCGTGCCAAGTACGACATCGCTGGTCCTCCATGAAGATGTAGTACACTGGTGTGGCATTTGGGTGCGCCATGCAGCGCAGCACGTGTGCTGCCCCAAGCTCCACGTAGGCGCACAGCGAGTACGCAATGTTCCTCGCATGACCCCCTGGCAACCTGTGCCCTGAGCCACGGTGTGACAGATCAGCGTAGGCCGAAATCATAGCCTCCAGCAGGTTGGAAGACGTTGTCCGTCCCCCAAGAGGGAGGCGCCAGCCCCGGTCTCCGCACGCGATGGTCTTGTCATGCTTCTTGGCGACCTTGCTGGTGATACCCGGATGTTTCCGCAGTCTGAGACCTCGCTCCTGGTTGCACACGCCAAGCTCATACACGACTCGCTGGCCCCTGCAACGGTCAACGAACGTCACGCCAAACCTCACCATAAAGACGGTAAGGTTGCGGCGGTCCTTCAAGGCTCTCACCTCCTCCACGGACAGAAATTTGCACACTGAACTGTCGGATGCGGTGGCCATTCGTACGGCATCCCAATCTGACCCCGCTGGAGATGGAGGCGCCCTCGCAGGGGACCGAGGCAGATGATTCGCCCGCGGTGGACTCGGAGGCGTAGGAGGCGGGCCCCCCGGGGAAAGTGATCGGGAATCACGTGGGACACGGATTGAGTCCGCCCACGAGCCAGCGTTGGTCATAGCGGGCGATGCAGGGGGCGACCTCCCCCGAGAAGGGCTGTCAGCAGGAACTGACGGCCAAGCCGCGGTGGCGCAAACGAATCGAGGTGACATCAAGTCCTCGGGCCCAATGTCGCTGGATGATGGCGACGGCGTGGGGCGGTGTGCGATGTGCGACAAGTGCGGTGGCGAGCGGCTGCTGGACCTGGCCCGAGATGGCCCCGCGACAGCTTGAGATGGTCGTGCGATGTGCGACAAGCGCGGTGGCGAGCGGCTGCTGGACCTGGCCCGAGATGGCCCTGCGACAGCCTGGGATGGTCCTGCGCCTGCGGAAGGAGCAGGTGGCTGCGCAGGGGCTCGCTTTGTGAGCCTCGTGTTGACCATGTTGTTGGGCGGTGGTGGCCTACGCACTGCATCTGCATCGAGCGCATCGTAGCCCTGCTGCCTGGTGTTGACCGACTTGAGCATCTTCCTCATCTCCCCCAGGCGCACGTACTCCTGGGCAGCGGCATTCTCGGAGAACACCCTGCCAGGCCCCCCAAGACCATCCCCCACCGGGTAGTACTTGGTGTTCGAACCCAGTGAGACGAGCTCCAGAGGTGGCCCCTCGCTGCCATGTCGATTATATTGTCGGAGGATGCCATCCGAGAGGGATTCCATGTCCACTGGGCAAAGGTACCTGAGCAGCTGGTATGTCCAGACACCAGTGCTCTCGTACCAGTGAGGGAGTTGGAGCTCGTCCAGCAACTCCTCACTGTTGTACACGAGCGCATGATCCAGCGCGCAGCGCATCAGCTCGAGGTACTGCGTGGCTGTGCTCGGTTGGACACAGAGGACACGCTTCTTCAGGTCCCACATGAGGGTGCCAGTGACCTCACCACTGGGGTATTTGAACAACGCCTGGAGCGTGTCCTGCAGTCGCTGGATCGGGTTGAGGCTGTCGCGCGATCTGCCTCGCTCCCTAGGCTTGACGACATCCTGCTTGCTGGCAGAGGACGGCACGTGTGTCATGTAGCTACCATTGAGCACCCAGCGGTCCTTTTCCTCATCGTGATCCAGCTTCTGGTCCACGTACAGCCAGTTAGGGGGCATCAGCTGGTCCACCGTCACCCACTTCTGCTCGAGACAGCGGACGAATTCCACGCAGACATGCTCTTGGGAAGGTCTGGCCGGCATGTCCTTGGGAAGGTCTTGAAGGATGCGGCAAAGACGCGCGACATGGTGCCGGTCCAGGTACAGTCTCTGATCCGCCCAGTTGTGGTCGAGAGGGGCATCCAGAGACGGACGACCCCCAACAACCTGGTCCTCAGTGACCCACCTCGCGTGTCCACCCTCCCAGGGGTTCGGCTCTGCGTAGAGTTGTGCGAGCATGCGCTCCGACGCTGCCTGTACGGCGGGCGCCAGTGACGCCAGGTCACTCCTTCGGCCACCTTCAAGGGAACACGTCCGATGGCGACACCTCTCCTCGACCTCCGCGCGCGTGATGACTCGGGGTCGTGGGGGCTCAGCAGGAGGCCTTGGCGCAGACGCTGGTGACCCCAATGGTGACTCGTCGACGTCATCGATGTGCTCAGGCTGAATCCCAGAGGCAGCAAACCTCTCCTCCCTTGTGCTCAGAGGTGGGTGCTCTAGCCACTCACACTCCATTCCCTGCCCAAAGATCTCCGACTGCAAACACACCACTGGGTCCACCCGCCTGGGCAGGTGGGGACGCCTGGGTGGTGTCATGTCAACCAACGGAAGCACCACCTGAGCATCCATGCCCAAAATCGTTGGCGCATGTGACACGGCCACGCAACTTCCAAGCTTGATGTCGATCATCAAGGAGTTCTTCAGTGGCCCGGTGCCTATCAGCAGATCCCACGAGTTCTCGGGCTCGAACGTCACGAAGGCGTATAACCGGTGAAGCGTCATGTGCGGTGTGCCCGCAGCCAGTATGACGTCCACGTAGCAGTAATGCGTGAACTTCGTGGGGCTGTTGTCACACCTGGTGACCTTGGCGCCGGTGCTGGCCTCGTACACCGTGAGGCCCAGCCGCTTCACGACCGCGATGGAGATGATGTTGCAGTTGGCGCCGGTGTCCATGAGGATCGCCCGGTACAGCATAAGCTCACCACCAGATGACACCAACGCCAGACCCTCATGCAGGGTGGCATTCTGCAACTTGCAGATGGGCTGCACCTGAGTCATCAGCAACACCTGGTCGTCGGTCAGGTGCTGCTTCATCTTTGCCCTCAGCACGTCGTAGGCGAGGGTCTTGATGGTGCCAGCTCGTACATGTCCATGGTCGCTGAAGTCAACCACCCCCAGGTCGTTCACACAGGCAGCGGCTGCACATCGGGTGGCGGCGCTGTCGACCACACCGTTGGGCATCTCGTCCAGTGGTACCTCCTCGATCGTGCGGTGTTCTGCACTATCTGCCTCTTCTCTTACCCCCTGCACCACTGTGGCGTGCGTGTCCTCAAGTTCATGCTCGTTGACCTCGGTGGGTTGCTCTGTCGCATCATTCGGCTCGTTGCCCATGAGCTTCTCCAGCGCCAGGAGGTTCTCGATGTCCTTTGGGAGGTCGATGGCGTGCTGGGATATCAGGATGGCCGCAATCTGCGAGCAAGTGCGCACGGAACTGCGAAGGTTGGATGCCAGCAGGTGGAATTTCCTGCTGAGGACGTTGGGAGGAACGGCTCTGGGCACCTGAGCGGCCTTGTCGAACTCCTCCGGTGTCTTGACCTGGAAGCTCTGCATCTTCTGAGTGCTGCCCAAGGCGACTGCGGGCCTGGCCTGGAGATCTGGTGCGTGACTGATGCCGACATCATGACCATCTTCCAGCCCATCATCAGCAGGGCAGTCCCCCTCATCCTCCTCATACTCAGCCTGCTGATTGAAGTGGGACTCGTACCCAGTCTCAGCATCGCTGTCCTCTGACCGGGCCTGTGCATCGGCGACCTTGTCCCCCTTTGGAGGTGTCCCTGTCTGAAGGCCTGTCAATTCGGCAGCGAGCTTCTCCTTGACCTCAGCACTGGCCGCCACCTGCTGCTGCTGCTGCTGCTGCGGTTGCTTCTGCTTGGCCTCTGAGAGCTTAAGCCACTCCTTGGTGGTGATCCCCATCTTGTGGTTGTCGAAGCGGTGCGCGATGTTGTAAGCACGCATCTGGGCATTCTTGACCTCATCCGGCCACCTCGAGTTCTGCCTGTCCTTGTGGAAGTTCGGAGGCACACGGGCCTCACGGCACCCCGTGTAGCAGCGCTCTGGAGAGTGGGGCAAGCGTGTGAAGCACCAATCACACTGGAATTTCTTTGAAGCGTCAGGTGGTGGCACCTTGCCATAGGTAGGCTTCTGACGCTCTGCATTGTTCACCTCCCTCGAAGGCTTCTTGGCGTCATCGCCACCATGCTGTGCTTGCTCCTTCTTCTTGGGGTCCCTGCGTCTGTCCCCAGTCTTGGGGGCAGAACCAGAGCGCCTCATGGCGGACACTAGTGCAGCCAGGTCAAGCCCCAGCTGCCTGGCCTCGTAGCAAGAGTACACGCAGGTGAGTCTGCGAACCAGCTCCTGCTGCAGTGTGAGAGCCCAAGCCTCAGGGAACATATCAACCTCCTATGGCCGGTCTGTGGCCGTACGATGAAGGCTGTGGCCGAGGTTTGGCCGAGGGTGCTTTAGCTTGTTGGCCGAGACGAATTATGTAAAATTTTGAAAATTTCCCCGAAATTGTGCGATTTTTATGATATTGTCATACTTAAAATTAAAATTTTGCGCCTGCGGCGGGCATTTTTAGATTTTGGCCGAGATGGCCGAAACTTGGCCGATGGAAATTTTGAGTGTTGGCCGTACGACATAAAAGTTTGATATGTTCCCTGCCAAGCCTCCGCATCGTTCTTCAGCTTGTCCTGCACCTCCACGATGACCTCCAGGTCCTCCCATGTGACCTTGTTGGGGGCAGGATGACTGACGCGTAACTGCTCGGACACGCGATCCCGGTACTCTTTGATGCGCAGACCCTTTATGCACTCCTCAATTTTCTGCCTGACAATGGGGTCTTCCACCATCTTGCCGATGTTGAGCGCTGCCTCCCTGCGACGACAGCTCTTCACGTAAGCGAGGCCGTCCTGCTCGGTGGTCTGCGGCTTGGCTATCAACAGATCCTCCTTCTCCTTGGTGCCCTTCATCAGGAACTTGGCTTCGAGCTCTGCAATGAAAGCCCTCAAAGCCCAAAAGTAGTGAGAATCCTCCGTGCCATCTGTCCCCGTGAGACCCTTAGTGGAGGTTCCCTCGCTCTCCCACTCATCAGACTCTTCGCCATCAGCATCGCCTTCCTCGAACACCTTACAGACTGCCCATGTCGATCCTGGCGCCAGCTCATGGAAAGGAGGTTGTGCGCAGCGCACTGAGCCCTGAAAAGCGTCTCTCATGGTGAGATCCTTCAAGACATGACACGCGTGTGAGGCCATGATGCCATCCTTCAGATATGCAGCGCACCACCAGTCATAGGCGACTGAGGTTGAATGATCGTCCCCTGCTAGGAACGAGGGCAGGCTATCCCACAACGATCTGTAGTCTGGCTTGGAGTCAGCGAAAGCCTTCTTCGCCTGCTGACTGAGCGCGTGAAAAGACGCTGACTTCATGTGCCTGCGCTTCCTAGCCTCGTAAGCCCGCTGTACTTTCGCTACCATGTCAACGAAACGCCTGATAAAGAGCGCCCTATCCTCGTTCTTGCCACCAGTGTACTGGAGCTTGACATCTTCCTTGTCAAGTGCGTGACTATCTCTGTCATAGTAATCCATCTCGTCTACGTCGTCAAACGCAAAGAGGAACTGATTAGTTGCAGGCGCTGAAGCTGCTACTGCTGCTGCAAGTGCTGTTGCTGCGAGCGCTGTTGCTGCTGGTGATGCCGGTGCAGAGGGAATGGATTCTGGACCCGATCCCTCTGTGCTCATATATCCCGTGTCAAGGTCCTGACTGACCCTCTCTCGCGCCAGTCGTCGTGCCTCACGATCTCTGGACTGGGCAGAGGCAGCGCTTGGCTCCGCCTCACCCTCCGTGGTAAAGTACTGCGTTAATACTCAGCAAGTGGGACCAAGGAGGAGTCCCCTCTCTCAGCGCAAAGCTCGTTCACCAGCAGACTGGAGGCTTGATTCAGGCTGGCTCAGGCCAGTGCACTGAGTGCCCCTGGATTCACCTCGCTGAACAAGCGGAAGAACGAAACGCGTGCAGCCAGCGAACGCCAAAAGGTCCAGTACTGTGTTTCAACGCTCTAAATCCGCAGCAGATGCAGAATATTCGTGCAAGGAGGGCTTAAAGCTGGGCCAGTGTGCTGAGCACCCCTGGATTAGCTGAGTCAGAGTTCATCAAGAGCACAGCGAACATGAGGACAACTCCACGGCACCAAGAACAGCACCAATACGCAGCGGTGTGAGCTAGGCCAGTGTGCTGAGCACCCCTGGATTCACAACACCACTGCTAATCAAGGGTACCGTAGCTGGCATGGAAGTTCACTCCCCAGTCCAGTAAGCAAGAACAAGGTCATTGTACAGAGTTGGGAGCTAAGCCAGTGTGCTGAGCACCCCTGGATTCGCAACACCACTGCTAATTCAGAAGGTCACCGGTGATATGAGGGCCTCGCCAGCTGACCAATACTGTAGAAAAGATAAAAGAATTCTCCCACACATTATGATAAAGAACTAGAAAGTCACTCCAGTGGTAAGCAGCACTCCAGGCTGGGCAAGTAATTAACTCTGAATCCACCAGATAACTGTATCACACCAGTGAATATCGCTTAAAAAGACCACTCACTTGTCGCCTTCAGGGCTGATGTCGCTGCTAGTCCTCTGGCAAGCTCTTTCCTACTTCAGGCTTAGGCCAGTACACCAGGGGTGTCCCTGGATTAACCGTCAGACAGGGTGGAGCTGCCCAAGAAACCGTAAGGTGAAGTTCCAGACATAGAGCAGCAACTCACTGCTGATATGCTTCCAACTAGTAAGTCCAGGCAGATGCCGCCGCTAATTAGCTCCCAGGTCAAGCACACTTGCCTTTCAGTTAGGCCAGTACACCAGGGGTGTCCCTGGATTCACTTCAGACAAGGTGGCCAGCTGGAGAAACCACTGGGAAGTGGCTCATCAAGGTGCACATTCACTGCTGATCCACTCTTGGCTGGTAAGTCCAGGCAGATGCCGCCGCTGATTAGCTTCCAGGCGACGCACACTTGCCTTTCAGTTAAGCCAGTGCACCAGGGGTGCCCCTGGATTCACTTCAAACAAGGTGGCCAGCTGGAGAAACCACTGAGAAGTGCTCATCAAGGTGCACATTCACTGCTGATTGACTCTGTCGCCGCCGCCGCCCAAGCTCATGCCGTGCTGATTAGCTCAAACTGAAGAACACCTGTTAGCAGTTAGGCCAGTGCACCAGGGGTGCCCCTGGATTCACTGCAGAACAAGGTGCTGAGCATATCACCGGATAGAAGAAGGCCGCTCATCACTAGTGAATTCAGAGCTGATCCGTTGCCGCCGTCGCTGGTAGCCTCTTTCAGTGCAAGTACCACCAAGTTCAGGGAAGAAGAAGGGTCCGCCAGTGCACCGTGGGTGCCCCTGGAGTCGCCTGACTTCCGAATCCGCTCTTACAAACTGCTGCTGACTTCTCGCCAAAGGGTCTTTACTTCTGGATTAACACTGAAATAAAAAGCCGCTCCGCGCAGGACATTATTGTTTTGAAAAAGTATGAAAACAGCAGTAAAATATATCCGTCAAAATTGATATTATAACCACAAAATACGAATTATTGTGTACAAAAGCTGCGAGCAGAACTGTCTTAGCACTCTAGCACTGGCACGCGAACAGCCACCTAGTACTTGCGAAGCAAAACAATAATGAGTCCACTAGCCTGACCTACGGTCAGAGCTTACTTATATCTCAATGCTCTGTCACATTTCCCAAAACTGTAACGGGTTCTAGCCCTTAAATCTTCATCTGGCCAATGGAAAGTCATTATTCCATGCCAACTCTAACAATGTTACCGTTTACCACATTCTGATTGACACGTCAGCGGCAAAGGAGTCACTGCCATCTTCATCTTATCATTCCCTGGTCATTCGATAGTGACCATATCTTTTCTGGCAGGTCTGCATCTCTCAGATGGTCATCTTAGCAAAGCCTATCATGCTGTCACCACTGTCATGCGTGTCACCAGCTGAACAAACCCGGCGCGGTACCATGAGAAGCCGGCGTTTGTTACAAAGGTTCGCCAAAAAGATGCGTGCTCTCTGAGCCTGCCCGCAACTCGCGGCACAGCAACCCCCTGCTCAACGATCGCAACAACATTTTCAAGCTCCTCTTCGGAAAACTCAACATCCAGACCTGGCAACAGCAACCCGCAAGCGAAGCACAAACATTATGCATTATAAATTAGAAATTGTTACAGTTAGGCATTCCGCGCTAACATTCGTTCAAGCCTGGCGTTCCGCACGAGCACGAGAGTCTTTTGCCACTGCAAGGAGACTAACTGCCAGGCAACATAAAACAGAGGGCTCATCCCTGGCAACGTCCACGACCCCTGCCCGCAGCAGGCAAGGAGCACTGGTCCTGGTGGTGGCCCCACTGTCCGCATCGAAAGCACATTAGTTCTGGCCAAAGCCACGACCACCTCCAGCCCCAGCAGCTGGGGGAGGCGAGAAAGGAGGCAGCTGCTGCTGAACCGCAGGCCTAGGGCGCTGATCCCTGGCCTTCTGCTTGGCTGCATTGGCCTTAGCCTTGGCCTCATTCTCTGCCTTTACTTCCTTCCGCGCGCGCCTACACGCCTTGTCCTCCTCATCATTCCCTGGTCATTCGATAGTGACCATATCTTTTCTGGCAGGTCTGCATCTCTCAGATGGTCATCTTAGCAAAGCCTATCATGCTGTCACCACTGTCATGCGTGTCACCAGCTGAACAAACCCGGCGCGGTACCATGAGAAGCCGGCGTTTGTTACAAAGGTTCGCCAAAAAGATGCGTGCTCTCTGAGCCTGCCCGCAACTCGCGGCACAGCAACCCCCTGCTCAACGATCGCAACAACATTTTCAAGCTCCTCTTCGGAAAACTCAACATCCAGACCTGGCAACAGCAACCCGCAAGCGAAGCACAAACATTATGCATTATAAATTAGAAATTGTTACAGTTAGGCATTCCGCGCTAACATTCGTTCAAGCCTGGCGTTCCGCACGAGACAAGTCTTTTGCCACTGCAAGGAGACTAACTGCCAGGCAACATAAAACAGAGGGCTCATCCCTGGCAACGTCCACGACCCCTGCCCGCAGCAGGCAAGGAGCACTGGTCCTGGTGGTGGCCCCACTGTCCGCATCGAAAGCACATTAGGTTCTGGCCAAAGCCACGACCACCTCCAGCCCCAACAGCTGGGGGAGGCGAGAAAGGAGGCAGCTGCTGCTGAACCGCAGGCCTAGGGCGCTGATCCCTGGCCTTCTGCTTGGCTGCATTGGCCTTAGCCTTGGCCTCATTCTCTGCCTTTACTTCCTTCCGCGCGCGCCTACACGCCTTGTCCTCCTCATCGTTCTCAGCGCAAGAACGCCTCTCCAATTTCTCAGCCATTTTCCAACCCACTTCAGTACCCTCGTCAACCACCATAGCCAACACCTTCCCACGCTCTCTAGCACGTGCGACGCCCTTCTCAGCCGTCTCCACACAAAAGGCAAGAGCCTCCACAACATTGGAAGGGAGTTGCGTACCCTCCAAGGCCTTGCGAGCCTCATCCAACGCTGCCCCAGTAGCAACGTGCGCGCCATAGTGGTGCTTGACCTCGTCGAATTGCTTTCGGACGCCCTTGAACGAGTCCTTCTCCAATCCCGCGCGAGTTAGCTCTTGACGATCGTTTCCAGGGAGCTCATCGTAGTCGACAGCGTCCAACCAAGGGCGCTTACGCGCCCCCCCAACCGCCTGCAACGACTCCTCACGCAGGATAGACAATCTACTCGTAAAGGTGGCCATCTGACGCATCAACTTCTCCTGTGCCGGCGCCAAGGTGTCTCCATTCTCCAAGGCGCTAGCGGCCTCCACATACGACGCGTGCGCTTTCAAATCATCAACCTTCTGCTGGCAAGCGTTGACGTCGGTGAACCAATCCATGTCGATAATTCAAAAATAACAATATATATAAAAATTCGAACTGAAGAATAGTAAAAGTTACAGCACTGAAAAACTCCACAGAAATCCACAGTTAACGGCAACTGTCAAAACCGTTCAGGCAAGGCCTCTTCAGGCCTCCGCAGATCAGAAAACCTCAGTTTTCCGATCAGCTCCAGATGACTGTCATACTGATAGTCATCCTCCGCTGACCAGAAAACTCTCAGTTATATTTTGCAATTAACATGCTTGGTGCCATGCCATGCCATGCCATGCCATGCCAGATGCCTACCTTTGCCATGCCATATGCCATGCCATATGCAATGCCATGCCAATGCCATGCCAATGCCATGCCAATGCCATGTCATCGCATGCCATAGAGCCCCCCTAAGGCGACTGCTGACTGTGAAAGCTTATCATAAAAGCGCGCGAATAATTGCACTCCTCGACTGTCGTTGTCGTGTCATCTCGCAAGTCGAAAGGGAGGGCAAACTCGAAACTGTGAATGAATTCAAGTTGATCTGCCTCCCCAAGACCTCCAGTGGCTTGTTCGTTGCGGTGCCTTCACTTTTGCTGTTCAAGTTAGGCGTTCAAGCACCATTCCGTGTATATAAACGGACGCCCCGCTCTTAAAAATATTGGAAACAGTCCACATTTCACTTGTGTGCTGCGAAAACCTCTCAAGCATGGAAGCGGAACCCATGGAAGTGGAGGGTCCCCAGGACGCACTCAGCAGGCCAAAGAAAACGGACGATGCCTCGGCAAACGATGCTATGCCTTGGGTATGTGATTAGATATGTCATATTTTTGTCCATAAACTATTTCTTGACGCTATGGGAGTGCAGGTAGAGAAATATCGTCCTAAATCTCTCTCGGACGTCGCAGCACACAAAGATATCATAGACACCAGTAAGATCCCCTACCAGCTTACACGGTTACTCGCGAGTACACTGTCGTTTCCGGAACTAACAAATTTTGTTATTCGGTGCAGTCAGCCGCCTGACGAAAGAAAATAGGCTCCCGCATCTGTTGCTCTATGGCCCCCCTGGAACCGGTAAAACGTCTACAATTTTAGCAGTAGCGCGGCAGCTGTATGGATCGTCCGGTTATCAAAACATGACCTTAGAGCTGAACGCCTCAGATGACAGAGGAATCGACTTCGTCCGTCAACAAATCCAAGACTTTGCTAGTACGAAAAGAATCTTTAGGTGCGCCAACGCCCTGCCCATTTTTCTTCTTCAAACGTCTCCGACGCTCGATCCCCGTGTACTTACGGTTGGCCAACACGTTCTGGTCCAGTTCGGGTTTCAAGCTAGTGATCCTCGATGAGTCGGATGCGATGACGAAAGATGCCCAGTTCGCTTTGAGGCGAGGTGAGCTATCCACGCACCTCGTTGTTGAACGTTTACGTGCTTGTTAAACGTCATCTGAGCGCTCAGTTATTGTGTGCGCAGTGATCGAGAAATACACCCGTAACACCCGTTTTTGCATGATATGCAACTACGTGAGCAAGATTATCCCTGCGCTGCAATCCCGCTGCACGCGTTTCCGGTTCGCGCCTCTTGGACCTGACGCCGTGTCAGAGAGGTTGAGCCACGTCGTCACAGCGGAAAGGTGGGATCACGTTTTACCTAAGTCCCTTTCATCATTTCTCGCAACAGAGCTTCCCACGTCCCGGGTGCGGGCAT
The DNA here is from genome assembly GCA_001247695.2 of Cymbomonas tetramitiformis. Lineage (NCBI taxonomy): Eukaryota > Viridiplantae > Chlorophyta > Pyramimonadophyceae > Pyramimonadales > Pyramimonadaceae > Cymbomonas > Cymbomonas tetramitiformis. The sequence continues at coordinate 14,182 of LGRX02005761.1, forward strand.
TGTACACAGAGTACCAATCTGAGGTTGTGGGGTTAGCACCCTCACTTACCTGAACCTCGACCCGCAGGTTGTCGGTCACGGAAGACGGTCTGAAAGCCGTCGTCACTCTCGGAATGGGCGATATGCGAAGAACTCTCAACATATTGCAGGTTATGCCTTTGCGCGCTGATCTTGATGTTGCAAGTATAGACGCTATCATGCGGAGTCTCGTTGTGTATTCTCCGTTACAGCTGCCAGGAGAGAAGCCTCCCGAGAGCATGCTATCCAGCGTACATATCCTGCCACGTCAGCTGCCAGGAGAGAAGCCTCCCGAGAGCGTGCTATCCAGCGTACATATCCTGCCACGTCAGCTGCCAGGAGAGAAGCCTCCCGAGAGCGTGCTATCCAGCGTACATATTCTGACACGTCAGCTGTTCGGCTCCTCTGGATCGGTTACATAAGTCGCTGAATTCGCTCAGGCGCTTGACTGCTCGTTTTTACTGTTGGCTCGTTGCGCAGTCTACTTCTATGGCCTGCGCTGGCAAGGTTGTGGGTCAGACCGACGTGTACTCCTGCACTGGGAACCCTCTGCCATCCGACATCGAAAAGATAGCGCACGCATTGTTGAACGAGGACTTCAAGGCAGCTTTTGACCGTATCCTTCTTATTGGAGCACTCCGTTCTTTATTTTTCCTCGCGCCAGCTCGCTCTCACCTTTCTTGCATCCGTTGAAGTTCGTCTCTGGCAACAATAGGGCTCGGCTTCTGGGCGTGTGGGAGGCTAACCCTCGCTCCATATTCGGGGCTTGTGACAATTTGAACGGCGGCGTGGCTTCTCCTGCTCCTGGGCCTGTCACCCCTCCCTCCGCTCAAGCCCTGAAAGTTGTCCTGGCCCTGTGGGCACCTCGCCCTCATCCTAGTTGCTTTAGCCCTGTGGGCACCTCGCCCTCATCCTAGTTGCTTTAGCCCTGTGGGCACCTCGCCCTCGTCCTAGTTGCTTTAGCCCTGTGGGCACCTCGCCCTCGTCCTAGTTGCTTTAGCTCTGTGGGCACCTCGCCCTCGTCTTACTTGAGAGCTGTTCCTGCCCTGTATATACACACCTCGTCCTCTTTGTTTCTCACACAGATCCACGTGAGCCATTGTGTGCAAACCTTGCCTTAACACAAACCACAGATGTCCAAGGTTTGAAGCTCGATAAAGGCGTGGCCCTTGTGGACATCGTGCAACAGCTGACACCGTACGCCCACACCTTCACTTACGACTCCTTCCCCAAATCCTCTCCCTAAAGCTCTCCCCCGGATTATCTCTATATCCTTTTGTGGCCTGTAGTGCTGCTCGAGAACTCGATCGGGAGTCGAGCCCGTTGCGTGCCGGAATGAAAACAATATAGATATTAGGTGCGGAGACAAGCGCTTGCTTTTATATGTATATGGGAAAGTGCCTTCGTTGTGCAATGTCATTGTAACCCTTTAACTTCAGGTGTTTCGTCTTGCTCGCTGAAACTTACGGAGATGAGCAGATGACCTTTGCACTTGCGGTAACGTTATGATGGCTGAAGGTGAAGCGTGTACATTTGATATGTTCACAATGCCAATCAAGCTCTTAACGATCTTTTGATAGACCAGAGGCTTCTGTTTGTGGTGGGATAGGCATATTCTTCCCCTCCGTGTGAGACACCCCCGGGTCTTGTGGTGTGCAGATGGGTGTTTCGGGTCAATATTCCAACAAAGGTGCGCATCGAGCTGGTGGAGGCGCTCGCAGACATAGAGCATCGCCTTGCTTTCGGGACTTCTGACCGCATCCAGCTAGGAGCCTTAGTTGGATCCTTTGTACTTGCCAAGTCCGAAATTGTGAAAGCTGCTGTGTGATGTTCAATTTGAAGCTCAAATACTTTGGTTTTCTTGGATGAAAGTCGCATGTGTAATCATCCATAGCACATAATTTTGCATACATGGATGCCCCAACTATACTTGGTATTATCCGAACAGAATGATCACCGTGCCATTTTACCATATGATGTGTGATAACATCGCTCAAATTGGGTGGCTGGTCTTTACCGGTATTGTGAAGAACACTGAGTCGCAGACTAGAAGTCATCACTTGCTATGATCAAATTTGGCAGCAAACATGATTGATGGCATCAATGAGCAATTCATGGTTTATGAAGGGTTTTTGTGAATAATTCCCCCCGAATATATGGGTTTTCCGCCGAGAAAAAAAAAAAAAGTCACCTTAAATTATGTGGGTGAGTTGTCATCTAGATGGCTACTGATATCAAACTTGATGTCCATATGTCAGACTCATGGTCAAAACGTCCCTGTATGCCTCTGTTGCATTATTTCAGAATGTTGATGCATTTGTATTAGAAATTGATGTCTCAATGTCTTAAAACGTCATATCGTATCATACCTCTGCCAACACCCTAATAACGACTATGATATTGTCACGATCGCCATGTCATTATGTTATACCGCCACCAGGTATATATTGTCACCAGGTATGTCATACTATCAGCATCATACATGCCAGCATACGGCCATACGTCATTACTTCGTCACGATGCGTCATCGTACACCGAGTGTGCTTCTTACCCTACCACAATATATGATGCGCCGAGAGCCGGTCTATATATGAACTGAAAATTAATACATTCATGACCCGACATTGAGCCCATATAAAAGCGGAAATTTTGCCTATATACGAGCTGCAAAATCTGATTCGTAATTCTACATTCAGGATTGGGCCAACTCTATGGTAGTAATTTCTTTAACCGGTAGCCGTTTTAACCCCGACATGGTCCGTTCTCGGTTTACGAGTCCAAGTCGTTCAACCCAAAACGTATATATCGCACCATATTGCACGAGACGGGCGGACATGCTTTGTTTCACCTTTGATTGTTAACCTCTGCTCCTTATGATTTGGAACCGGGCCAAATTACCTTACTTACTTACTTAATCAGCAGCAGCAGCAGCAACATAAGATTTTACCGGTTCCCCCGAGCTGCCCGGAATTACTGCTCGTTTCTGCTCCAATCATTTACGCATATCCTCTCCGTCAGCAGCATATACCCGATGGTCACGAATTGAAGATCGACATCTCAGGAAACCGAGTCACCATCATCAGGACTGTGACCATTGCATTCCAAGAGAGGACGATGCCGATGCAAGAGGGAGTGAGAGCCTTGGTCATGACACGATCACGTTTTAGCCGATGAAAATAGAACGTGCAAAAACATTGCGATTGGATCAACATTGGCACGCAGGATCTTGAGGTCCACGCGTCAGCGTGCAATAAATCCAATTATTCAAATTAAAGGGAAACAAACATTAAAAAAATGCTCGGGCACCTTGGAGGGTCAACCCGTCCAACCCTGCAAAAATCTGCAGTCGCGGTCGTCAGCACACTGTTCTTGGACGTTCATCTTTTGTGCTGTCCACATATAAAGAAAATATGAATGTGAATAGAGTTGCCCCAGGAGTATTTCGACGGTTCTACGCGACAGCAGAGTGTCAAGGACGGAGCGTAGAGCACGTCCGCCTTGCTGACGTTGTGGAGTTGATTATGCTCTACTGCGCACAAGAAAGCATAACGCTGATAGCAGCGTTATTGCAAATATTCTGGCAATTCTCTAATCCTAAGGGTTTGAATCCCCTGCCAGACTTCAGGGATCAAGTTTGTGCCACCCCGATAGTTACGTATAGCAATCCAAAAGCCACACCTGCGAAAGAACACCGCGCTCGACAAATCGAGTCCATATCGAGCACGTTGATGCAATGCCAAAAAAATATGTTCAAGGATCCGGTTATCTTGGAAATTAAAGGAGAACACTGCGTGAAGTGCGACTGTATCTTCACGACCTCGACGTGTCCTGAAGCAGGCGGATACGACATCTTGTTCGCAGGTGCGCAAATGTTCTACTCACACTTCTTGGATGTTCGGGGCCACGTTTGCCGCACTTGTTCAAACGTTCGAAGCGAAAATGCTTTATCGGAACCGGCATTTTATGAGTTGCGTGTGTGGTGCATGGAGACTTTGGTAGTCAACGCGTTTTCTAGTACCTCAGTGCGCTGAATGCTGCCGAGTAATTGTGTACATATTTTGGGGGGTACTATTGTTACTTCAGGTGGTGGAAGCTTGCCACTTGTCGAATATGGTGGTGCACAGCATGTGGGCAAGGTTTATCCACATGGAGTAGACGTAGTTCTTATTCGACTCCGCGATGGAGTCCGATGTTTTTGGGGTACCGAATATGGTTTTTCCAGCGATTACCCTGCAGGAGTTGACCATCCCGTTGTCGACCCCTTCAATACGGTCCTTGATCTCGGCAGCAAAGGGGTAAGTGCTCACCCTCACTTCACGCATCTTTCGCCAATCTTTCTCGAATCAAGGCGTTTCGCGGGTGCTACGTCACGAGGCGGTTACTGCTTGTGGCGCTTCGTCGGTCGGCTTCGTGCCCACAGAGCAGAGCTTAACCAGCTTCTGCAATTTTCTACCATTTGCTATCATACACTTACACATCATATCATACACATCATATCATATCCGCCTCATACACACTTGCCCATCACCCATGCACTTAAAAGGCGCGACGCCCCCTTGATATTCAACGCGTGCAGTACGTGCTCAACAGTTGATGGACTCGTGTTGATGTGCAGGTGGTTGAATGGGACAGCGTGATCGGACACTGCAAGGTGTATTTCGATCAGAGCGCCTTCAACGAAGAACAAGGTTGTAGGTTTTCATGTTTGAAATATGTATGCAGGCGTCAAGTGGTCGACATCCAAAACGGCCAAGCTATTACAAGGCCGTTGAAGGAGCTAGCCGAAGACAAATACGGGTAAGTTTGTGCTTCATGACCACCTTGTGATATTACTGTAAAAAAGAATGGCAAGACCCCATGATGCATGTGTCATTGTGGCCGTCGCTTGGTGCTGATAATAACAGGTTTGCACATTCAATACTTTTGTCCTGCTCCCACAAGCTCGGGGAGCAAGACTCGAGGCGCGTTGCTCTGCGAGCGATCCTTGCCCCGAGCATAGCGACGCTTCGTGCCCCGAGCATAGCGACGCTCTCTGCCCCGAGCACAGCGAAGCTTTGTAGCCCAGGTATAGCGACGCTCTCTGCCCCGAGCACAGCGACGCTCCGTGCCCCAAGTACAGCGACGCTCTATGCCCCGAGCTTAGCGACGCTCACTGCCCCGAGCACAACGACACTCCGTACCCCAGGTACAGCGACGCTCTCTGCCCCGAGCCGTACCCCAGGTACTGCGACGTTTCGTGCCCCGAGCACAGCGACGCTCTGTGCCCTGAGCACAGTGACGCTCCGTACCCCAACTCTTTGCCCCGGGCACAGCGATGCTCTGTGCCCCGAGCATAGCGACGCTCTGTGCTCCGTGCCCGGGTATGCGCTTGCTCAGACACGCCCCCTTGCGGTGTGCTCATATGTGCAGGCCATTAGGAAAGCCAACATGCGTAGATACGGCTTATGATCTTACACAAAGATTCCTGGTTTACTTGGCCAACAATTTTGAATATTCGGCATTGAAAACACAAACAAGAAGCCGCCAAACGCTGACTTTGAGGAACATCCCTAGAGCAATATGGTGGTTGCTGTTCGAGAGGCTTGGAGAACGAGACGGTACGTTTGTGTGGGAAATGGTTATATAACACTCATCTTTGCAGTTTAGAGAACGTGAGAGGGTTGCATGTATATATATATACAACCGTACTTGTATATATATATATATATATATATAGTGATCCAATCATGCTACTTTGGTGCTGGCACCTTCACCAATCATCCTTGAACTACCTGTGACTATGCTCAGCTATTATATTGTATTCATAGGTGGCCCAATTTGCTGCGGGTAGCGTTCCTTGAATTCATTGTACAAGCCATGTTTGCACAAATTTTAATGGTTGTTGACACTACAAGCATCTGTGTAAACCGGGCTTATTGGCAATTTCATGCAGAGCCTAACAATCACACAGCGAAGATAATTGTCAAAGAGCCCAAGCAAGGATGGGCACATCACCAAACCATTAGCGACATGATGCATGCAGGTGGCTTCGAAGGTAAGCGCATGATTGCAACAGCACGCATCTGGGCTCGCTCCCCGAGCAGTGCGCCTGGGGCCTCGCTTTTGGATCAGAGTGCCTCGTTGCTCGCTACCTGAGCAACGCGCTTCGGGGCTCGTTCCTGGAGCAGCGCGACACGGGGCTCACTGCAAAGCACACTGATGAGCTGAGCTCTGCTCTTGAGCTTAACGTTCCAGCTCAGCGTTGAGCTGAAAACAGCGCACACCTAAGCTCAGCTTGGAGTTGAGCTCAGCGTTGAGCCGAAAACAACGCTGAGTTAAGCTTAGCGTTAACACTTGCAATGCATTCTGTTTGCATCCTATTTGTTGTCACTCACCTCTTATGTTCATGTTGATTTCATGTCAGGATTCCCGTACACCTACGATCGCCCAAAAGATGAGCACAATCCGATCGACAATCCGGATCGTACCCTAATCCAGGGTAGTATTGGATTCATCTTTGACAGCAAGCAGGATTATGCAACATTAGAGGTAAGCATTCCCTTGTGACCCCTCAAGCTCGAGTACCGTGAGTTCATAATTGCAGGTGTTGTTCATTATTTTGAGCAGGCGCGTCACCGAGGGCGCATCTGAGCAGGCCCGTCATCGAGGGTG
>LGRX02005763.1:0-16660 GCA_001247695.2 Cymbomonas tetramitiformis
CTGAACTACTGAATCTCAGCACACCACCTCGGCTGAGGTGGCATAAGAATGTGAAACAGGTAGCTAATGCAAACTAAGAGGTCCCCGTCCACGGATCAGGACAACATCAACCAAAGGGCCGACCTGCCGCCATCCCCGCTTCCGGCTAACCCTCTAAACCGAATGCTAAAGTACTAGTATATGCATGCCAACTAGGTGGACTGCCACAAGAACATGAAAATAGTGACTGGTCTCCGCCAGATCTCGCTCCCCGATAGATACTCTCATCTGATGCTGCTCAGCTCGACGGGCAACCAGTACTCGAGGTCATAGAAGATGTCAAAGAGGTACAGGATGTAGTCAAAGGCCAGAATCCAGTCAGATATGCTTAAGGTCAGAGTAGAGCTGTCGGTGTCTAAGGTCTCATAGGGCAGGTCATAGGTACCAGTCTGTCCACGAACACAAAGTCCAGTCCAGAAGGGCACCACGTCAAAGGGCATCAATCCAGTCAGACCAGAAAGACCCCTTGCCCGACCGCTGCCGGCTCATAGGCCTGCAGCTCAGCCGGACAGAGGACCAGAGAACCTAGGAGTCACCCGCACCACTGGGGTGCGGGCGGATCACGTCCATGAAGGACTCGATCATGCTGATGATCACCCGCACCTTGTCCTTGAGCCCAGGAAGAGGTTTGGTGAAGATATCAGCCAGGTTGAGTAAAGTGTTGATGTAAACAGGCACTAGGTACCCAGCACACACCCACCCCCGAAAGCAGTGAAAACGGATCAACACATGCTTAATCTTGGTGGATAGCATGACATTCCTCAGAATGGAGGAGGCCGCCTGGTTGTCAATCATGACAGCCACCGGGAGCTCCAGCCTGGGAATGAAAGGTCCAGAGGTACCATACATGCCAGACCGCTGAGAGTGGTACTCCCGCGGACCGTCCTCGTAGCCCGTGCCATCATATGGTACTGGCACCGCGTGAGGCAGGGCATACAGGCTGCTGTCAGGAACAGGCTCAGCCTCCTGGTAGTGTAGGGGGGAGGCGGGGCCCATCTGACCATGACCCATAGCATGATTCTCGAAGAACGTGGCCGCCCTCTGCATCCAAGAAGTGTCAGCTGCAGGGAAGGCCGTAGACAGAGCCAGAGCAGACACACCCGGCTCCTGCTGCGTAATTCTGATAAAGCCGAACATCTCCACAATCATATGGATAGCAGACATGGCCCGCTGCCCAACCACAGAGGCGGCCACATACTCAGATCCAGTGGAGGACATCTCAGCATCAGTCTGGCGGGCACATACCCAATGAAGGACCATGCCGTTGAGGAATACAATGCCCCCCCGAGTAGGAGAGGCACCCGTTCAGTTTGTCACGAGCATGGTCAGCATCCGAATACACCTGTATTGTGAGCACAGAAAGCGGTGCACTGGGGTAAGCATAACGGATACGGTAGTGCCGTGTGAAGTATAGATACTGAGCCACCCTCTGAAGTGCCTCCCAGGCCTGAGCCGAGGGGCATGAGGAGAACTGTGCCAGATATATGACCGAGTAATACGCATCTGGCCTGGTGCACCGTGCAATCCACAGCAGGGACTCAAGCAGTGAGAGATACGGGGTGACAAGGGTGAGATCAGGGTGCTCCGGCTTCTGGATAACGAGGTTCACATCCATCGGATTGTGAAAGGTTTTGGCCGGAAGCTTGAACTTGGACATGAGCTCCTTGATCTGCCTGGTTTGGGACAGTGCAATGCCCCACCGATCATAGTCAACCGCAAGCTGCAGGACGGCTGTCATACGGCCAAGATTCTTGCTCTTGAATGCCGCCTGGAAAGCTGCCCAGAAAGCCTGGTGGAAGGCATCATCACATGTCAGCCCGAAGTCATCCACGTAGACAGCCACGAAGGCCACGAACACAGAGGTCACAATATAGTATAGGCACGGGTCATATGTGGACTGGGTGAAGTGCATTCCCTGATAGGTGAAGGACTTCATGAATTTGTTGGCCAGCTTCTGCCAGGAAGCACCAGCCGTCCGTAGCCCGTAGAGAGCATAGAGCAGCTTGGCATAGCCATATCTGCCCTTATACATATACCCAGAGGGGAACCGCACATATATAGGAACCTCCAGACGGGCATGAACAAAGGCCTGACTGACGTCAAAGTGATAGACCATAACTCCCATACCAGCAAAGATAATAGACAGGATGAAGAGGAGGCGGAAGGTGGGCAGGTCTGCTACCGTGCATGCGGTTTCAGCTTGGGTGTAGCCCCAGTGCCATGTGGCAGCCACGGCCATCCGAGCTTTATGAATTTGGACGGGCGGTAGACCATCCCGTGGCTTCCAGGGCTTATTCAGCACAAAGATGGTGCTGGTGGCGATCTCACCGTCGGGTAGCACCTCCACCGGCTCTATCTTACCCTGGTCAATCAGAGGCTGCACCTCCCCACCGGTAATAGCCTCCTCCCACTGAGCCCCATCAGGCATAGACAGTGCCTGGCGGTACCCACCTGGCAGTGGCAGATCAGGAGCTGCAGTGTGGTACAGGCGCTCGGCGAGATCAGCAGAGATATGACAGAAGCTGAGTGTGCCGCTGGCTGGCAATGTACCGACCGTGTCCTCTGGTGGGACCACATAGTGCGGAAGGAGCCACTGGTCCTGCTCCGGGTGGTCGGAGAAGGGAAGGTGGCAAGCACTGTGGGTATCAGGGAACACCACCAGACTGGCACGGAGGTCCATGGCATAGGCACGTGGGGCAGTCACATCACCGTAGGCCATAGGCCGGAAGAGCACCCCATAGGACCTGGACCGCCTCATGTCCGTGGACACAATGAGTGCCGGATACAGCGGATCACCGCGGGCCTCCTGAGCCTTAGCCAGAGTCCAGAGCGGGTAGTGTTGATTGACACAGTCAATGACCCTGCGGCGGTCCAGCCAGTGGACCAAGTCAAACCAAGCAGTGCCCGCAGGGTCAGCCATGACATACTGCTGGGCGGTAGTCCAGAAAGTGTCTGCTGAACCAGTGTCAAGCAACTGCACGGTGGCATAGGTCTCACCGTCCCGGGTGTCATAATAGGCAGCCACGGAATGGACCGTCACCACCATGTCAGTGGTGTAGTCCTTCCACGGCTCCGGCCTGTCACTGGGCACGGGTGCGGAGTGCTGCTCGTCGGGAGCGGGGGCAGGGAACGATGACATCACCTGCCCGAACTCTGAGTAGTTTCTGATGAAGTCTGGCCGGCCCTCGGAAACAACCTTGTTCCTCTCCAGGTCCAGTACCTTGTAGGCCGAGGACCTGAGGCTGATGCCCACAAACCGTCCCTGCCAGGCCCGGGGGGTCCGCTTCTTGGAGACCCCCGGATGGCGGGCCCGCATCTGCTGAGCATCCATGGCCACAGTGCACAGGGTGCCGAATATCTCGATACGGGAATAGGTAAAGTGATAGCCCATAAGGTGATAGAATGGCACCACGGCGTCCCGCCCATGAGGCAGGATATCCCATAGCAGGCAGGCATGACTGTCTGCAAGAGGCCAGTAGGTGAGGTCCATACCGGCTGTCTCCAGGAGTGCACGGGAGACCGACGAGATCTTACCAATCACATATTCAGCCATGAAGTTCTGCCAGTGCAGGGTGGGTGACGACTGCAGGTGTTTGATGCCATGGTGTTTGTACAGAGCCTGTGCTGCAGGGTCACACAGCTCCGGGGCACAATCAGTGCGGAGAACCAGGCCAGTGCAGGCAAAGCCGTGATGAACAACATCTGCCAGGAACTGAGCCAGAATGAAGCTGTATGCCGACTTCTCAGCAGAGAAGTAGCAAAGTGTAAACCTCACAGTGAACTCCACAAAGGTCCAGCGGTACCTCGACCCGTCATAGCCAATAGGCGTGATCGGGCCTGTAGCATCAGCCGCCCACATAGATCCAGGCTTCTGAGCCCTGTATCTGTCAGCCGGAGGGTGCTTCGGACTCGGCTGTACTGTCCGCATACGGGCACACACAGCACAGGCCTCAGCACAGGTCCTGTGAGCCAGCAGCTGCTCCCGGGTAACCGTAGTGCCAGGTCGGGCGATGTCAACACCAAGGTCCATGAGCTGAGCAAGCCTGAGACCATGAGCATGAGCATATGCGGAATGGCACCACCTCTCAGGGGTGAACCTCATGGACGTGTACTGATCACGGTAGATGATAGCCACCGGGAACGGGGTACCAGCAATGAAGACACGGTCCCCCCCGCCCTCCGAGCCAGCCGACTGAAGGGGCCGTCCAGCATAGGTGTGCTCACGACGGTAGCTGAATATGCCCTCTGTGCCAGCCGGATACACATGTAGCACCTCCCAGTGAATAAGGTGCTGCCTGAAGGTACTGAGGTGTGACTGGGGAATCAGGAAGAGGAATACCGTGTGCTCGGGGTCGGTTGCAAAGTCTCGGTTGGCCTTCTTGAGCATCCGCTCACAGGTGAGTCTGTCAAAAGGCGGGTTGCCATATATATAGGCACCGGCCCAGAGGTGACCCCAGCAGGAATCAGACAGTGAATACCTGACTGGGCAGGTCTGGTTGTTACCCACGCCGGGGGGGAGGTCGTCTCCGAAGAGGGAGATGTCAAAGTTGTGTTCCCCGGTCTTGGCCAGGGCAGCAGGCGAGCCCTTCAGGAAAGCCCACTTGGCATACTCTGAGCGTGCCCACATCCAGTCACAGATCTCACCGGTGCGGACACGTGAGACAGTCTGGGTGAGTGCACTGGCTGCCCCCTCAGGGACCTCCGCCCACATATAGTCTGTGCCAGAGTCAATGATCCGATAGACACGGCCAGTAGGCAGGTGGGTGTAAGTGAGGGACACAAGGTCAGGGGACCCGAAGCCGAGGGAAAGCATAACCCGAGAAGACAGGAGAGTGCGGCAGCCGGCCTTATAGTGTGAGTTTGGGAGAACGAAGTGGTCGATGGCTCCGTCCTGGATACAGACCCCATACAGATGGAATGTCACAGTAGCATCCGTCCTGTGAGACCCAGCCGTGACCATGGTGAAGGCCACCGTACGGGTGTAGTCCACGTCGGTGCAGGCCGACAGGTCCCCGCACATGACACATGTGGCTCCAGAGTCACACACGATGCCCCTGTCAACCCGGACGGGTGCAGGGACAGCACTGGCCAGAGAGCTGAATCCAGAAGCAGCCCACTCCTCGTCGGGCACATATAATGGAACTGACTCTGCCCTGCCATAGACCAGAATACCAGTATAGCCAGCGGGTACCAGAGGGTAGACCACTGTAACTGACCCAAGCTGACCAGACAGTACACCAAGCTCCACAGAAGCATACGTACCCACAGCATAACCAGAGACCAGACATAAGCCGGTATCACCGGTAGCCAGTCCATCAGCTGAGAGAAGCTGACCAGCAGAACGGCCGACGGACCCCCCTGCTGGCGGGGTAAGCTGACTGACTGACTGACTGACTGACTGCCTGACTGACTGCCGCAGACCCAGAGAGTACCCAAATAGCAGTGCCGAGGTACACAGGGCCAGGCTACAGATGACCAGAACAGCAGTCCAGACTGGTGAGGAGCGGCGAGAGGTACGGGGCTCACCCGCCGGAGGCTGGGTTGTTGAGGGCTGGGGCCCGCCCGCTGGTGACTGCCGGTTGACAAGGTGTCGCCAGGTGCGTACGGGAGTCCTGGCACCAACGGCAGGAAGACAAGCCGAGATAGCCAGACCCCAGGTGATAGCATGCCAAAGCATCAGAGCCCGTGGGTGCACCTCCAGCACAGCACCGGAGGCACCACCAGACTGCACCGCATCTGCCGTGCCAGAGAATGCCATAATGCATAGCAGACTCATGTACATGAAGTGACCCGTCCCATAGGGCCTGCGGCCCGGGCCACCCGGACCCCTGGGCCGGGGCTGCGGTGCCGTGCTCACCAGCTGCACAGCTCCAGGGAATTCGGTGTTGGTTGTTGTGATCTGCACGTCGGCTGCCGGCACCGCTGGCTGCTGTGGCTCAACACTGAAGTGCTGCAGAGACACTGCAGGGTCCGAAGGCTGGTGCACGGCAACATGGAGCTGAGTAGGTGTCATCTCACCGTCGGGGCAGTCCCCATCGTCAGGGTCCTGGTACGAGTTGAAGCGGCTGACAGCGTCGTAGTACTGCTCCTCCGAGCGGCCACATGAGTCCCAGATAGCCCACTCCGACTCAGTCCACGGCTCCTCACTGTCAACGGCAGAGTGCGGCACAACGGCAGCCGCCTGAGCCGCGGGGAGGTCAAGCGGTGCCTCCCCGAGCTCCAATGAGTAAGAGTATAAGCATGACTCATACACCTCCTCCTCCGGATCGAGGAAAGCCGCATCCAGCTCTGACAGGATGTCTGCAATAGGCGTGCCCTCGGGGTGGAACCCCGCCACATGCGCACTCTGCACCCCCCCAGGGCAATCACGGCGGAAGTGAGGGCCGCCACAGTCCCAACACTGGACCGTGTGGCGGCCCTGTGCATCTCGGGTCACCCGCAAGGCAGTCGGTGAACCACCGGACGCAGGCTGCCGCTGCCCCTGAGTCCGCGGTGGAGGGGCATGAGGGGAAGGGTGAGAGCCCTTCCTGTGCCCCTTCATGTTCTGTTGTCGATTCTTCCCGCCACGGGCCGGTCTGGCGCGGGGAGCTGTACCCCTGTCGCCCCCAGACCGGTGAGCACCCTGTCCGGATGCCTGCGGCTGAGCATCCCGAGTCTGTGGCGGGTGTCTGGGCTCGTCACGCCTGCGGCCACCAACGATGCGAGTCTGCGGGATGCCCGCACGGGCCAGAAGGGCGGCAGAAGGGGACTCCCCAGAGAGAAGTGAGGCCGCCAACGCGGAGACCCCATCCTTTTTCTTCTTCTCCTTAAGCAGCTTCTTTTCCTCTGTTTTCTGTTGGTGAAAGGCTTTCACAGCCAACGTGAACTGCTGAATTCCGAGAGCCCGCTTCTCTCTGCCCTCGGCCGTCTTAGAACTCCACTCCTGCAGAAGATCCTTATAATACAGAGGGCACATGCGAAGGGTGAGGAGGTCCAAGGCGAACCCCACACCCCACACATCGTCAGGCTCTACACCAGGTCTGAGCTCGGACCGGACAGCGGTGTGGTGCTGCATGAAACCCTTAATATAGGGCTCGGGGTCAACATCCTCCAGCAGCTCAATCGCCGGAGCCGTCTCGAACAGGTAGCCATGGGAAACCCACGGCCTGCGTCGCCTGGCAACGGCCCGGCAGATGACGAGCCATGCACGGCGCCCATCATCCGGAGACACCGTAGCCGACTCCTCAATGAGCCGAAGGCATGATCCACGCACCAATGACGTCAGGATGCGGTAGAGAATACGAGTGGCCTCAGGAAGAACAGTCGTGGCGAGGTCTGTCGGGTGGAATACCGTGGCAAACTGGAGATTGAAGTCAGTTAGCTGGGTTTTTACCGCTTGAGTGAAGCGGTCCAAAGCAATTTCCCGAGGCACTTGGCCTTTGATCTTGTCGATGTCGAAAACCCACTCCGAGGCTTTGATGTGAGTGGGCCGGCACTGGTCACGAACTTGCTGGATGATGCCGGCTCGGTGACCAGGCTCGCGGAGAATAGTCTGGCAGTCCTTAAGGAACTCCCTGACAATCACAGCACCGCCTGTCTCATCACCCGCAAGTGGGCGATTCTTCACAGGTGTAGGGGGCACAGGCTCCTCAGGGCCGTCGCTGAAGGGAAGCGCCCTCCGCGTGTCGATCCCAGCCGGAACCGGAGTGGTGAATCCATCAGAAGGATCCACGGCAGCCATGGCAACCGTAAGCGAAGCACCGAAGGGATGAAACCCTAACGATAAGGGTGAGCCCCCCTCAAGGAAGGGGCCAAATCCAAGATAAATTCAAAATCTGCTCCGATGCCCACGAAACTCGGTAACACGGCCGGTAATGGTGAAGTAAAAACACCCTCCAAAGGAAAATGTCTGAGCTCAAGTGGTCCGCAAGTTATAAGCGGTCAAAAACGGCCAAGTCGCCCGCAAGATTTCAAGATCCGCTCAAAGTTCACAAACAAGCGGCAAGCGTGGCAAATTAAGGTAAAATGATACGGGTAAAGACGTATAGAGTAGTGAGGAAAAATGCGGAGCGGCGGGGGTGGGCGGAAAGTAGGAGAGTAGGGTCGAGGTCTCCGCGCTTGTCGATGTCCGAGGTCATGGCCTTTTTAACGTGTCGCGAACCACTCAGTACCAAACTCTGCGCAATGCTGCATACCATCGGGGGCCCCAGCGCTCTCTGACCCATCTTCTCCGTACTCTCCTCCGCCACTCGTCGCGCTTACCTCTCCATCCACGCAGTCAGTTGTGCCGCGAAAACGCGGCACCCCGCAACATTCTACCTACTCAGCCACGCTCGCCCCTCTACAGCTTTAGCCAGCCATTTAGTGGCTTTGAATCAAAACCACTTTAGGCAAGTGGTGGGCCTATAGCCTACTAGAATGTCCTAGTGACACAGTGAAAACGCTGAACGCCGTAGGGTTTGAGCGAGGCAATCGGGTATATCAAAAGATAGAAATGAATACACGACTCTCAGGCTATCTAAGCTCTGAGGCCGTCACTAGGCAATCATATCGTGTGTCACAGTCTAAGCTACCGAAGTCGAACTACTGAGTACAGGTAGGAAGTCACTGTACTATCACTGTCACTGTCATACGTCATACGTGATACTGAACTGCTGAATCTCAGCACTTACAAGGCCTCGAGCTTGGACCGCCGCCTGGCGGTGTCCAGGAGCATGCCCCATGCTCAGATCAGTATGCAGGCCCTGCCCTTTGCCATTTTGGACCCCATTGTGCACTGTGTTGTGGTGATCTTTGTGGTGTTGCACCGGCCGGGTTTGACAGATACCCGCCTTAGGGCTCTCTGAGCCGTAGCTGAGTTTTCCGATCAGCTCCAGATGACTGTCATTCTGACAGTCATCCTCCGCTGACCAGAAAACTCTCAGTTTTCTGATCAGCGGAGGCCTGAAGAGGCCCTGCCTGAACGGTTTTGACAGTTGCCGTTAACTGTGGATTTCTGTGGAGTCCCGCCCGCCCGCCCTGTTGCAGGTGATGCCGCATCGGCTACTGGTGGTGAGCTGACAGAGCAGGAGAAGGAGGATGTGGCGTGCTTGGAGCAGCTGGGTGTCCAGTGGGGCATGGAGGCAGAGCCCGCAGAGGGGCAGTTGGCTCAGTAGACGGCAGATGGACTTGCTCCTGCCTTAGGCCGCCTGTAATTGCATGCAGTAGGCAATAGTATCCTCCATGGGGGCCCCGGTCTGGGTGTCCTTCATGCCTGCTGCATGTTAGGCCTAGGGTAGAAGGCTCTCTTGGGACCTGGTCTGTTATTGCCAGGTAGCATCGGACACGGCTTGTGCGGTGCCTTAGCTTTTGGGGGTTTCAGCCCTGAGAGAGCAGATATTTTCTGATGATTATGTCCGTATGTCGTCGGGTCTTATGACTCTTAGTCTCGGGATAGCACCCTTTGGGGTGGGACCGAGTGGGGTTTTGGACTTCTGGACTTGTCGTATTTATTTTTATAATCCACACACAGTGCACCGGCCGGGTTTGACAGATACCCGCCTTAGGGCTCTCTGAGCCGTAGCTGATTAGAAAACCCCATTTTGTCGCGTTTTTGTCGACCGATGTCGTGTTAATTTAAAATCTATCGTTAGATCAAAACTTTTTTAAGGGCGCACAGGCATTTAATGTAATGCATGTAATGCATGTCGGTTTTTCGGTTCCACGTCGGCAAAAAGACATGACCGCGTTTTGTGGGGGAAAAGCGAAATAGTGAATCTAGCACGTGCGTTTCAATGATCGAGGCATTTGTGCCACCCGATGGGGGGAAAGAAATATAAATCCGGACGCCACGTACGCACGGAACGTCATGCAGTCCAGAGAAATTCCATCGTTGTTCCTGGTCACGCGACAGCGACATCCGACACGACACGACGACATGCCGACATCGCGACAAAGTTCCCAAACCAGGACTAACGACGGGCCCAAGGTAATTTGGCCAGGTTCCAAATCATAAGGAGCAGAGGTTCAATACAGCATACGTAGTACAGCCTACGATATGGGCGTCAAAAACGCACTGTTAATTCGCACTGTTAAAGGGCTGAATTTTTCCCCGATTTTTCAAAAGAGGGGGAATCTTCGATTTCATATCCGATTTTTTCCCCAATACACTCGGGCTTCAATTGAATACAGCATACGTTGTCGTGTACAGCCTACGATTTGGGCGTCGACCTCTGCACTGTTAAAAAGCACTGAATTTTCCCCGATTTTTCAAAAGAGGGGGAATCTTCGATTTCATCTCCGATTTTTTCCCCAATATATTCCTACGAATTCACGATTGGCCAGCGCAGCGCAGCGCAGCGTGAGGATCACGGGTTCACGGCGGTCACGTTTATACGCTGCTGTTACGCTGCGCGCTGCGCTGAGCTCGGATGCTCGATCATCACGTTTATACGTTTATAGGTTTTATAGGGGGTACGTGAACGTACAAGTGGGGAAAAATCAATCTCCAAAATTGATTGTGGTTGGGAGGAGTTGTTCGTTCTGAATTCTGTGGCAATCGCATGGCATGGCATAGCATGGCATGGCATGCGCTTTCTGGCGTTGGCGCGTTCGAAGTCCAAGTCGAACATCAACCGACCGCGCGTTGCTCCCGCTTCGCGTCGCGGAGGCTTCGCCCCCGCTCCGCTCGCGCTCGCGCGCTCCGAAGGGGGGGGGAGGGGAGGCGTCGTTTCTCTCCCCCCCCTTCGCGCGCCGGGAGGGCTACCTTAAGTTTTAGTTTATATACATATATATATTTATGAGAGTCCCCCTATGAGAGTCCCCCACCTATTCCCTTATTGGAGTCCCAGTGGCACCGGTAATTACCGGTATTATCTCCGTCAGATCGATGGTCGCCGATCGACAGTTAAGGGTTCGGACAAAGGTTTAATTCATAATTTATTCGGTTTAACTCATATTTTATATTTTATAATTGTTCAGACGACATTCTGTCGATATATTTATAAATATATATACAAACATATCCACAAATTAAAATTTTGTTTGCAGCTTTCATCTCAACGACGCAAATTGATTTCTTCTATTATTACTTTTTAAAGACTTCTCAAATTTATACATCACAGTTAAATTTGAATATAGGCAGTTTTTATTTAACGACGATATAGGCTACTGTACTACACTATACATCACCCAAAGAGCGTCATCGTCACGCAAAGCATTGTTCGTTCTATTTATATATAGCTGGTTTCTACGAAATCAAACCTCTAAAATTTTATACACAATAGCGTCACGTCAGTTTTTATTTAACGACGCTATAGGCTGAGACTACACTATACGTGACGCAAAGCTAGGCTATAAACTACTACACTATACGTCTCCCAAAAAGCGTCACGCAAAGCAATGTTCGTTCTGTAATAGCTGGTTTCTGCGAAATCAAACCTCTAAAAATTTATAGGGGGTACGTGAACGTACAGGTGGGGAAAAATCAATCTCCAAAATTGATTGTGGTTGCGAGTAGGAGTTCTGACTTCTGTGGCATTCGCATTGCATGGCATAGCATGGCATTGCATGCGCCTTATGGCGTTGGCGTTCGAAGTCCAAGTCGAACATCAACCGACCGCGCGCTGCTCCCGCTTCGCGTCGCGGAGGCTTCGCCCCCGCTCCGCTCGCGCTCGCGCGCTCCGATCGATTAACGGAGGGGGGGACAGAAGGGGAGGCGTCGTCTCTCGGAGACCCTCGAGCTAAGTATTACCGAACGATCGCAACGAATTGAACGTCATCGAATATTTTAAGTTCTGACCAATCAAATAACGATAATAATATAATTTATTACCTTGTTCTCGCCTAAATTTTAATATAAATCTCAATGGCACGTATTGAATTATAAAAGAAAAACGTGTATGAAACACTTTCAAGGCAATCCATAATTTCGTTTACAGTTATTACAACAAGATTTTAGACGACTTTTCTAATGTCATAATTTTTGTGAATAATCACCCTTCGTCTCCTTTTATTTCTTAGACTTCGTCAACTGGGGGGGCTCCATCCCCCTACACTATCCCATTACTACAAGGCGTGAGGCCTCGACTGTTTTTTTTTTATAAAGATATCGCCAAGTGGGGGGCTCCCCCACACCCCCCCCTTACTACAAACTATTTTCAAGACTTCGCCCAATAGGGGGGTTTGCCCCCCCACAACCCCCCATTTTTTCGGAATATTTTAAAACTTCGCCCAGTGGGGGGGGGCTCCGTGTCCCCACATCCGCCTATTACTACAAAAAAAATTAGACTTCGCCCAGTGTGGGGGCTCCGTCCCCCCACCCTCCCTAATAGCTGGTTTCTACGAAATCAAACCTCTAGAAATTTATATACAATAGTGTTAAGGGCTTAGCTACCGGTGGCCGTCGATTTAAAGTATTAACACTGATCCCCCCCTCGATCCTCGCAAAAAGAATTATCTCCGTCAGATCGATGGTCGCCGATCGACAGTCAAGGGTTCGAACAAAGGTTTAACTCATATTTTATTCGGTTTACCGCACATTTTATATTTTATATTATAATATTAATTATTCAGACGACATTCTGTCGATATATTTATAAATATATGTAAATATATATACAAACATATCTGCGATTGAAATTTTGTTTGCAGCTTTCATCTCAACGACGCAAATTGATTTCATCCACCAGCGTCACGCAAAAGAGCGTCACGCAAAGCTAGGCTATAAACTACTACACTATACGTGACGCAAAGCTAGGCTGTAAACTACTACACTAATACGTCTCCCAAAGCTAGGCTGTAAACTACTACACTAATACGTCACCCAAAAGAGCGTGACGCAAAGCAATGTTCGTTCTGTAATAGCTGGTTTTTGCGAAATCAAACCTCTAAAAATTTATACACAAAAGCGTGACGTCATAAAACAGACTTTTTCAAAGAGGGGGACAATCTAAAGATTTTTCCCCAATATGGGGTACGTGAACGTACAGGTGGGGAAAAATCAATCTCCAAAATTGATTGTGGTTGCGAGTAGGAGTTCTGACTTCTCTGGCATTCGCATTGCATGGCATAGCATGGTATGGCATGCGCCTTATGGCGTTGGCGTTCGAAGTCCAAGTCGAACATCAACCGACCGCGCGCTGCTCCCGCTTCGCGTCGCGGAGGCTTCGCCCCCGCTCCGCTCGCGCTCGCGCGCTCCGATCGATTAACGGAGGGGGGGACAGAAGGGGAGGCGTCGTCTCTCGGAGACCCTCGAGCTAAGTATTACCGAACGATCGCAACGAATTGAACGTCATCGAATATTTTAAGTTATGACCAATCAAATAACGATAATAATATAATTTATTACCTTGTTCTCGCCTAAATTTTAATATAAATCTCAATGGCACGTATTGAATTATAAAAGAAAAACGTGTATGAAACACTTTCAAGGCAATCCATAATTTCGTTTACAGTTATTACTACAAGATTTTAGACGACTTTTCTAATGTCATAATTTTTGTGAATAATCACCCTTCGTCTCCTTTTATTTCTTAGACTTCGTCAACTGGGGGGGCTCCATCCCCCTACACTATCCCATTACTACAAGGCGTGAGGCCTCGACTGTTTTTTTTTTATAAAGATATCGCCAAGTGGGGGGCTCCCCCACACCCCCCCCTTACTACAAACTATTTTCAAGACTTCGCCCAGTAGGGGGGTTTGCCCCCCCACAACCCCCCATTTTTTCGGAATATTTTAAAACTTCGCCCATGGGGGGGGGCTCCGTGTCCCCACATCCGCCTATTACTAAAAAAAAATTAGACTTCGCCCAGTGTGGGGGCTCCGTCCCCCCACCCTCCCTAATAGCTGGTTTCTACGAAATCAAACCTCTAGAAATTTATATACAAAAGTGTTAAGGGCTTAGCTACCGGTGGCCGTCGATTTAAAGTATTAACACTGATCCCCCCCTCGATCCTCGCAAAAAAGAATTATCTCCGTCAGATCGATGGTCGCCGATCGACAGTCAAGGGTTCGAACAAAGGTTTAACTCATATTTTATTCGGTTTACCTCACATTTTATATTTTATATTATAATATTAATTATTCAGACGACATTCTGTCGATATATTTATAAATATATGTAAATATATATACAAACATATCTGCGATTGAAATTTTGTTTGCAGCTTTCATCTCAACGACGCAAATTGATTTCATCCACCAGCGTCACGCAAAAGAGCGTCACGCAAAAGAGCGTCACGCAAAAGAGCGTCACGCAAAGCTATAAACTACTACTACTACACTATACGTCTCCCAAAGCTAGGCTGTGCTGTAAACTACTACACTATACGTCTCCCAAAGCTAGGCTGTAAACTACTACACTAATACGTCACCCAAAAGAGCGTGACGCAAAGCAATGTTCGTTCTGTAATAGCTGGTTTTTGCGAAATCAAACCTCTAAAAATTTATACACAAAAGCGTGACGTCATAAAACAGACTTTTTCAAAGAGGGGGACAATCTAAAGATTTTTCCCCAATACACAAATTTGTCACGTCATAAAACGGACTTTTTCAAAGAGGGGGACAATCTAAAGATTTTTCCCCAATACACTTATACATGATTTTCATGACCCCAAATTTTACAAACCCTAAATGATCCAACGCAAGCGAAGGTCTATTTTGGTACATTCTGTGACCTGTAGTTCAAAGTAGGGTTCGTCCTTTTCTCCCAGACGAGAGCAGGCGAGAGGTTCAATTTAGAAACTTTTCGTCCCCACTCCAGCGCAGGAAATGCACAGTTCTTATAAACTTACTCGTGCAGACACATCTATTTACATTTTGTCTTGAACATCGCCATGGTTACCGCATAGCCGATGTGCCGGTCGATACTGACCGAAGTTGGAATCTTCAAGAATCGTATGACATGCAGATAAACATCAGGTTAATCATGCTCTATGATCGCCGCAACGGTGCTGCTAGGTGCAGTTCGGCAACTGCGTTCCACACACGACACGTGTTATTGCCGCCTGCACGAAAAGCCAAGGTGCTCCAGAAGCGTTTCCCCTAATTGCAAACAAACGAAACACGTTATTTGAAAGTGGCTACAAAGACGCAGCCCACAAAATGCGTTTTTGAGGTTAATTTCACACTACCAGCTGTGTGCGCGAATAAAGAAATCGGCGTAGACACATAACTGCGAGCCAAAATGTCTCCTCTTTCTCCAGTGCCCCAGGTACGAGTATTCCAAGAAATATATAAACGGGATAACTTTACTTGCCATTGATGACTTTCCCTGAACTGAAACTCTGCCACTGAAAATCAGCGGCTGCCGAGGGTCAAAGAACAGACCCACCGACTTCGAGAGGCTCTACCAATCGAAAAGCTTCTTAACTGGAAAATCTGTTTTCATTGACCTGCGAGTGATTCTTTGAAAGTGGCTTGCCTACACGGCACGGAACAACCTGTTAACACGAGTTTTCCGTTCGCATCAGTATTTCCCTGTCGTTCCTACGATGGCTGCTAAAAGCGCCAATTTCCGTCGTGGAACTGGGCAGCTCGGCTCACACTCGTATCTGTGCTGTAGGTTGATCAAGTGGACGAGTTCAAGGAGGATGTGCACGCGCCCGCAAAAGCAGAAGATCAGGGGAGCGGATCACCGGTGATTTACTCGACTTCCGCCTTTCGCTTCGTGGTGTGTAGCATATGGTATTATAGAAAAGAGACACTTTTGCTTAGCGACGCGTGAGCTTTGGTCGCACCGCGTTTGTGGTTTGTCCAGAGAACGCTGAATGCCCTCGCGAGTCTCTCACAGCCTTTACCTCGGGTGTCTCTTAGGCGCCTCATCGGCTCACTCTTCTTCACCCTGGCTCACGGTAGAGTTGTGCGGAATAAGCCGTCTTGCGGCACGGCGCACCTGCTCAGCGTTAATGGGATGTGACGCAGAGTGCGAACTCGCCCCAGAACCCTACGCCATGCTCACTGCACTCAAATCAAGCCCCTGCTCCTCCCGTAGCAGGTGTCCGAGGGACCGCTGCGAGATGAGGACGCGGCAGACAACGTTCCATCAAACGAACCTGGCGCGCCCTCCTCTTCAGAGGAGAGCGCTCCAGGCCAGGCCAGCGCGAAGAGAATGAGCCACTCGAACCTCGTGAGCGCGCTGCAGGAGTCCCTCGAGGGCCACCAGCAGACTAGGGCGTCCCGCAAGACTACCCGCGCCCCCCCGGTCACAGGTCAGCACCCCCCTGGGCTTCATAGCGCACGCGTCTCCAGCACGGTGCCTCCTGCTCGGCCATCCACTTACGCGCTTCTCTCTCTTTGCGACCCCTACCGCTACTGTGGTGTCCGAGCACACAAGTACGCGGGTACGTCAAAACTTGCATCTGAACTGTCATGAGAGCCAAAAGATGTGCCTCTCCCGGTGCGGTATCTCTGACGTGGGTCGACGACTGCGTTACCTCCGTGTACATCACATCGAAAACCTTAATTCACTTGCATGCTTCAGTGCATCACATCGCGCAACTCCCTGGCACGACTGAGCGTTTGACCGTGGAAGGCGAGACTTGAAAGCAGGAGTCAAGCCGTACGTCACAAAGCGTTCCCTGGCCCTCGGCAAGCTCTCCTTGAAGGACAAGTTTGACACAGGTTCGCCAGCCACAGCGCCTCCCGCGGCAAAGAGGAAGGGGGG
>LGRX02005764.1:0-11097 GCA_001247695.2 Cymbomonas tetramitiformis
CCAAGCCCAACAAGATCTCCGCGAAAGAATCGGAGTGGCCAACTGCCACCAAGCCCAACAAGATCTCCACGAAAGAATCGGAGTGGCCAACTGCCACCAAGCCCAACAAGATCTCCGCGAAAGAATCGGAGTGGCCAGCTGCCACCAAGCCCACCAAGATCCTGCGTGCGAGGCCTGTGAGCAAACATCCAGCCACGTCGTGATGTGGCCTCAGTGCTATGAGCCATCCTGGCTGCCGCGAGGTGCGGCCATACAGCTCTCGGAAACGTCTGAAGTTGTGAAAGACGCTCTTATGAATTGCTGAAGCCTTTCCCCTTGTGTCTTGTGGTGTCATGCACAGACCCGAAAATTACCGGAGCCCTGCCGTCACGTGTCGTTGCGATGCCTGAAAGCCAAAAATCCCCGAGCCAATCTTTTGCGTGAACCCAGGCCTGTGTGCCTGAAAGCCATAATTCCCAGAGCCAATCTTTTGCGTGAACCCAGGCCTGTGTGCCTGGAAGCCATAATTCCCGGTGCCAGCTGGTGTCGCATTGCCTAACGTCAAAATTACCGGAGCCAATTGGGAACTCAGCAAATTGTCCGAAGCTCTCTTGAAGAAGAAGCTCTCGTCTCCACCTCTGTCGTTGAAAAGAAGTTCCCAGAGTTGCCAATTAATTCATTGATAGAGGACATATCCTCCGGAATCCCCAAGGGCCTAGGCTTACAAGTGTGGGTTTCCCCACCCCTTGCCTCACCATGACTCAAGGTTCCCACGGAAAGAATGTCTCAGCAAAATGTCCGAAGCTCTCTTGAAGCAGAAGCTGTCGTCTCAACCTCTGTCGTTGAAAAGAAGTTCCCAGAGTTGCCAATTAATTCATTGATAGAGGACATATCCTCCGGAATCCCCAAGGGCCTAGGCTTACAAGTGTGGGTTTCCCCACCCCTTGCCTCACCATGACTCAAGGTTCCCACGGAAAGAATGTCTCGCTGAGTACTTGAGAGTAGATGGCTCGTGAAGTATCCGATTGTCGCCAAGCTTGCTACCAAAATAACCGACCGGAAAATGCTGTCGCTTTCTCGCTACCCGAGCGATTTCCTACAAGTGCTTTTTGGCACTCCAGGTGGCCAAGGAATTGAGCCACCACCTTGACTCTTTGGCACCTGATAAAAAGACCCTTCTGTGATGTAGCTTTTTCAATTTAAAAATAAACGGGATATTCGAAGTGAGGGTCGCAATTCGTAACGTTTGTTTGTCTCTTATCGCGACTTGTGATAACCTCGAAACTTTGTGACAGTTAAGCTGCTGAATAGAAGTTGCATGAGAAATGAATAAGCAATGTGAATAAACAATGTGATACTCAAACAACAACCTGCGAGCTCTCAAATGTGAACCAAGGCATCGCAGAACATGCAAGAGGGAACCATATAATAAAAACCACTCTTAGTCAATCTGTGTCTAGGCTTGCCAGCCTCCTTTGAATCTGTATTCAGTAATAGACATATGTGCCAACAACAATCTGCCATCCTGGAGGGCCCAGGCAACGCGCCGGGGCCCCCACTCTCAAGTGAGTAACCTACTTCTATGTATTAGCGCTGCGCGCTTGCCCTGCAATACTGTTTCTAATCTCTTCCTCTTATCTCGAGGGAAGAATCAGTCCTTTTGTTCCGTGAGGGAAATTGAAAAAGTGCCACTGCCTCAACTGTCGCTACTCTCTGCTTTATCTGGCGATAGCCTCTGCGCACCGCGTCCTATCCATATCGATCGAGTCCACCTGTAGCGACTGCCTCGTAGTATGTCATATCTCTCTGGCCACCTGTCTCCTGTCACCTCTGGGTCACCAATAGTCCTCAATCACGTCCATATCACCCCAGATATGGGTCATATCTGGGTCGCCAGCTGCCCTCAGTGTCACCAGCTTGACTGTCACGATCGCGGCCACCAGCACGACTGTCACGTGTTCGTCACCAGGACCACTGACTCAGGTGTCACAACCCGGCGATGGTACGCGACAAGCCGCGGTTTGTGACACCCCCCCCCTCGTTGCACGGAATCGCGTTCGGTGCAGGAGATCGACAGGGACGACGAGCATACTTCTCCCGCAGCAATGGCGGTTCCCCGTCGGCCACGAGATCGCGCCCCCTGGGGTGTTCCACGCACACTCCAGCTCGACGACCCTGTCCCTGCCAGGAATTTTCTGGCTGAGGCGCTCCAAACGGAGCTGGAGCCTCCAAGTCTTCTTCGTGCACGCACACCGCGCGGTGCTCCTAGGCCGTGGACGTCGGAAACACAACCCGCTACTCCCGACAATCCCACTCCCGAGTCTGCCCCTGAGTCGGTGGTGCAAGATTCCACACCCCAGCAACATGGCCTCGCAATTCCCACCAACAACCTGAACCTGACACCCAACTCCGCTGATCAACAACCTCCACGGGCTCCGAGTCCCTTGGCAACACTTCCCCTTGCGTCCGATGATGGGGTCTCCCAAGTCGTTGCGCAACTCCAACAGAGCCAGCAGGAATTGCTTGAGCGGCAAGCTGCCGCGCACCAGGAGGAGATGCGCCAGCAGCAAGCCTGGTTTCAACAGCAGCTGGCGACTCTCCAATCTCAAACGGTCCATGCGCCGGGCCCGGTGCAAGAGCCGTCCGTGACATCGCCCCAAGTGCTTCCCCTTGGTGGTGGGGTTCCCAACATTGTGCCTCCAGCCACTATTGCTGGTGGCTCGGTGAACTCTGGCCCCGCGTTGTCTTCTTATCCCCTTACCAACCCGGGATTTTCCGGGGCTCCCACGCCCTCCGTGACCACGCAATACCCCTACCCCGCAGGCTCCCAAAGCTACCAGAGGATGCTTATGCCACCTCCCGCGTACCCTACGCAGCTACCCGTCCGGTCTCCCTACCCAACTGTGGGGGACTACGTATCCCCGAGGGAGATTGCTATGCAAAATGAGCTCCTCCGCCAGAACGAAACCACCTACCGTGAGCGGATGCAAGCAATTGAGGACCGTGAACTCGAACTCGCGCGTGCCCGCGCCACTGAACATTTCAAGCAAGAGCAAAGGCGCTGGGGAGGCTTCTAGGCAGTAGTTCTGCTATCCATTACAGACAGAGAGTCTGACCGAAACCTGCAACCTGTATCGCAATGTGCGCATGAGTCCGTAGAGCTCTTTCGTATGAAGTAATATTACATCTTAAGTATTTGTTGTGCTTGCCTTACTAGAGCTTATCTCCTGGTAGCTAGATTTCCATCTCGGGAGAACTTGGAATTGCACATATTGCATTTTGTGTTGCATACCCTACGGCGTGTATATGGCATATGCTTTATTATAACCTTGTGAATACGTACAAATATGTTAGAATTGTATTCTCCATTTCGGGACCCAATTCCCGAAACAAGAATGTGCAATTAGCGCATGATTCTAGCATCACCGAGCGCTAAAACCTAAATCATCGTTCACATATCAATTTGGATAGGAGCATATCATCACATACCAACTTTTTAAAACTTCTATACAACTTATATTGTAAAATACAAAAATTATGCAAAATTTACCAACTAATTTTGCTTACCATCAGTGACTGGTAACGAGAGTGCAGAGTATGTGCCAGGGCAGGCTGCTATGGTGTCAAGCGGAGCCTTCACCCTTCTAAGTGCTGAGGAGAGGCCTATACTAGCTTGCTCAGTGATTTCTATGTTCTGACTCTAACACCCTATGAGTGCCATAGTGCACTTGCACATTCTACTTATGCCTCCGCCACATCAATCGCCTCGGTCGCGCCCTTGGCATCCACCTCTGGAACAGATGACTGCCAAGGGTTGTAGTTGACCGCGCACATCAAGGTTTCTTGAATGGTCTCGGACTTCATGGTCTGGGCGTCCTTGCCATGCATCTTCCCAGCACCAGAGAAAAGCCGCTCCACACCAGCCGATGATGCAGGCCGGCCGTGGAATTGGCGCCACATCGTGCAGACGCGTGGGAACTTCTTCTCGTTCTCGAACCACCATTCAAGGATAGCAGTGTCCACCGGCGCCTGCTTCAGTTCCAGATACTTTTCAAGCTGCTTCACACTTTCAGTGTGAAGATCATCATCATCATCGGCTTCCGCCTCCAAAAGGGTCCACCGCATGGCGAGGATGTCCTCAATGAGGTACTCTTCCGATCCGCTTGCGGTATCCGCCAAATGCTTCCGAGTTCGACGTATTCCCCCCTTCTTACCGTCCACGACAACCGAAGCATTGCCACCCTCACCTCGAGGACCGCTTTTTGAAGCTGCAGTCGGAAGCTTTTTCTTTGTTCGCCCCATTATATCCAACACACTTTAGCGCGGTATATCTATATCCACGCAACGGACAGTTCTGCATAATTTGTGAGGTGTGTTTGCGACACTGTTGACTGTACAGTAAGGTGTGTGTAAAGACGACAAATGGCTTCGTGAAAACGCTCGACACTCGACTGCTGCTCATGACACTCGTGTCGTCTCGCGCGATTAAGGTGTTCCTAGCGCTGACCGCCGAGGCTGTGTCGAAAATCAGAGATCTCGATTTTTCGATTTTCCGACCGATCGCGATGGGCGACATGGGTGATTAACCGGTAATTAATAAATTTTGAGGGGTGTCAGCTCGTTACTGCCACTAAGTAGTTAATTCGATTAATAAAATTAATTAACTAGCTACAACCGGTTAGTGCGAATTAATTAACTAGCTAGGGTCAGTTAGTTAATAAAAATGGAATTGATTAACTAGCTAGTAACAATAACTGGTAGTAACTGGGTCTAACTAGTTAACTGGCCTAACTGGTTACTACGGTTAAGAAGGGGTGGTGGATATGAGCCTAAACCACATCAGTTCAAGGTGGGGGACTTCGTGTACATCAGATAGAAGCCTCGCAGCGGTCGGTATGGAGGTAGCGACCAAACCAGCCATCCTCAAGTTGGTGAAGATACAGCGAGATGGTGTGGTGGTGCTCGAGGACGCCGCCAGGCTCAAGGAGAAGAGCACCGTGCAGAGCATTGCATCGTGTCACCTGCAGGTAAAGGATCAGTATGATTGCAGCGCAGCTGTACCCAGCAAGCATCTTGCATGTGAAGTGTGCAGAAAAGCTGACGGGGAAGCAGAGAGGTTGTTGTGCGACACGTGCAACAAGGGGTATCATCTATGGTGCCTCACCCCAGTATTATCAGAGGTCCCCGAGGGTGAGTGGCTATGTCCCAGGTGCTCAGGCACGGGGATGCAAGCCGCTCACGCCGAGGTGCTGACCCAGGAGTCGAAGGCCTCTCGCGTCTTGGAGGACAGACTGGGGATGAAAGAACAGCAGTTGAACGAGAAGTTGTCCTTAGTAGACATGCGTCTGCTGCCAGCAGATGTGGGTCCTCGTCGCGTGGTGAAGGGAAAGGGAAGCAGGTCTCAGCCATGGCAAGCCCTTTCTTCCAGGGATGTATTGCAGGAGGAGAAGGACTTGTTCCTCGACATGCCAGATCAGGTGGACTGGGGCAAGCAGGACAAGCTCTCTGAGATGGTGAGGATATTCATGCCTGGACATTGGAATGAAGGGCACCGGACTGTGTTGAGCAAGAAGTACCGGGAGCAGAAGGCAAAAGCGATGCAATTGAGGAATGCACCCTTATTAGTGCCTGCTTTGGCTGAAGAAGAGATTGAGAAGCGAGGAGAACTGAGACATATGCCGAAGGCCCAGGTGCGCGAGGCTAGTGCACTACAGTGGGCTTGGAGCCCATCATCACTGTGCCTTCAGAGGTGAGACGCTTGGCGACAGAGGTGGATTGGAAATCCATTAATGGCGTGTGGGATCCATGGGCGGGAACTGGAGTCATCAGTGAGGTGATGATGGAGCAGTGGCCGCACTTGAGGTTCATGAACACCGATTGGAACTCTCAGTTGGGTTGGCCTGAGGCGCGTGATGCACTTCAGCCTCGCAACTATCGTATTTGGAAGGAGAAGTATGGTGGCTGTGACGCAGTGATAACGTCTCCCTGGTTTGCTGCGCTGGACATAGCGTTTCCACTGGCAGTCGTGGGCAGTCGTGTGGTGGCATGTGTACATGTTCCCTCTTATTATTTGACAGATATGACAGAGAGCAGAGCGGGCTACTTCAGACGATTGAGTTAGGCTGGACGTCTGCATGTGATTGGACATCTGGAACATGGACCTATTGGCCGCAGGTGTATGTGGGTCCTGGTATTTAAGAATCCTCTGGTGAGAGCCAGAATGCTACATACAGGGTGGTGAAGACGATGGTATTGGTATGTTTACCTTCAGCCTGTGCAGGTTCATGGCAGATGGCGATACGACGCAGTATGCGGAGCAAGCCCATATTTAGGTCTGTGTTGCTGCGGACAACAGCTACAGATGGGGGATGTGAGAAATTTGGGCCTGCATATGAGAGCCTCGCAGGTTATCTCAGAATATCAGAATTTCAAAAATTTTGTAGCTCTACGATCACTTGTTATGCTGGAATATGCCCTAATATATTACGAACCCGTATGTTGAGACCGTGCCAGACATATATATATGTGTGTGTGTGCGTGAGTATCATGTGGGACTATCATTATTTGTCCCATCATATGCACGCGTTTGCGACCCGGCTGTAACAAACGCCGGCTTCTCGTGGTACCGAAGCCGGGGTTGTCCAGCTGGTGACAGGCGTGACAGGCATGACAGGCCTCGCGCGTGATGACTGCTCAGAAGTAGTAGAAATGGTAAAGAAGATGCTGACATTGTAATGTGACATCAGAAGAAGAAGAGTGTTTCTGGAAGATATGACTATCAGAATGCTGCCACTGACGCGTCAGTCAGAGGATGTGATACGGTAACATCATTAAAGCTGGCAAAGAATAGTAGCATCCTATTGGTAGATGAAGATTTCAGAGCGGAGAACTGTTACAGTGATGCACAGATGTAACCTTGACTAGTGATAAGTAGCCTCTGACTGAGGGTCAGAGTCAGTGGATTCAATATTGTTTTGCTTTCGCAAGTGCTAGCCCTACGTTTCTAGACGGGTTCAATACACGTGTTGAACACGTATTGGAGACATATTGGAGGCATATTGGAGACGGTATGCTAATATCTGGACATTCCAATACACGTGTAACATATTGGCCAAACTATTGAACCGCGAGCAGCCTGGACACAGCGAAAATGAGTATGCTAGCATGGGCACCCAAATGGTGTCAGACTCACCCACTAGCACTTGGTATCATCTAAGGAAGGGTCTAGCGTTATGGGGACAAGTTTTCACGGCATTTGGACGCGTATCGCAGATGTCGGTTCTGGGGGGCTTTTTGAATTGGGGCCCCGATGTATTGAAATAAGGCAAAACGATTGGAGGGGTGTTCAATATGTCTGCAACCGCCTGCAACACACGTACTGAACATGTGTTGAACACATGTTGAAACGTTCACGCATAAGGAATCGTTCAATACATGTGCAATATGTCTACAATCAGATGAATCATTCAACACGTTTGCAATATATGTGTTGAACACATATTGAAACATTCCCTCATGCAGAATATCTTTAGTACATGTGCAATATGTCTACAATCAGATGAATCATTCAACACGTTTGCAATATATGTGTTGATCACATATTGAAACATTCCCTCATGCAGAATATCTTTAGTACATGTGCAATATGTCTACAATCAGAGTGAATTATGCAACACATGACTGCATGGGGTAAAGGGGTAAGACCCCCCTGCTGCTCACATATTGCATAATACTTACAATATATATGTCCGCAATACGTATCTGGTATATTACAGGTATATCAAATGTGTACAGAGGCACTACTATGCGTCATCACACTTTCTGCAGTACCACATTCCAGTGGGGATGTCAGTGAGCCCTGCGCATCGCACGTGCATAGCCTCTTTGCAGCCTGCCCTCTCACACAGAAGGAGCTCGCCACCGACTCTACACTTCCCGCATGTGTCAAAGTGACCATCACTACCTACTACGGGCCTATCAACGAGTGCAAGTTTCTCCATAATGCGGTCGCTCGTATCAAGTATCACCGCTGAATCCATGCAGGGGTGTTTGACTGTCACTACTTGCGCTTGGACTTGATTGGCCAGTAGGTAGGGCTCTCGGTTGTCCATAGTGTACTTGGAGGTGTCCCATGGGTTGAAGGTGTAGTAAGCCTTGGACACCTTGTCCACGCCGAGGATGGAGTTCTTCAGCTTGAAGCTTGCGATCTGAGCTTCCGTGGGCACGGGTAACCAATCACACTTTAAAAAAGTGTAGAGCACACCGCCAATGCTAACCCGCAGAATGGCGTTGATGATACCATACCTGCGCACGAAATGTTCAATGTTTTTGTAATATACGTACAACATGCCCTCAATATGTTGGGGACGTATTGCATATATGTTGCAGAGATATACGAAAAGGCAAAGAAGCATGCAAACTGGTGGTTGAGGTCGTACCTGTCCTCCCACTCGTCATCGGCTTCGGCATCATTCTTGGGGAAGGATGCGCGGACGAAACACTGGGTTGTCACTTTCCCTTTGTCCCCGTCTCTAGTGCGATAGAAGACACCGCCGATGTTCACCTTGTTGTACTTGGAACACATGGGTTCGGGGCCCATCATGAGCGACTTCTCGTAAGCCGTGTATTGACGACCAAGCCATCCTTCAGGGTCCTCCAATGGACCGAACGCGATCGCGGGCACAACACCCACCTCTTGTCGGTACCTAGAAAGTGGATTTGCATGTTTAGAGCGCGCGGCATTCTCCCTGTGATGACAACATATTCTTAGTATACTTACAATATATGATAAACATACAGAAACAAGTTGACAATATGTTGCAGGTATACTACAGATAGTACATGCGTGCGAGCTTGCAGGTTGCACCTCCGCCGGAACAGGTCGTACTCGACATGTTGTTGAAAAAGCTTTCGGTAAGCGGGAATACTCGCTCGCATCCAGCGGGTGAGTTGGTCAATCTCCAAGGACGTTAGCTCCAATGGCTTGCCCTTCTCCCCGAAGGTAGTGACCACGATGCCGGGAGCGGGGCCCGCCATCAAAGCCCGCGGGACACGGCCGGCAGTAGCGCTTTCTCGGTTCAAGAGCATGGTCAGGATGCCTCGTAGGGAGCGCAAGGTTTTCAACCTTAGATAGCCGTTCATGATGCTTGCCACGGGGAACGCATTGTTCTTCACCCCCCTAGCTAGCTTGCCATTCATGGACTCGAAGGCATACATCCACCATTCACGCACAGGTCCGAATCGCAGGAGCAGATCGGCACAGTGCCAGATTTTATGGGTGTTGATTGCAAGCCACTGTGGAGGACCATTCGCTTCCAAGTCCTCAAAGAAAAGTCTGGTCTGCTCTCTCAAATACTCCATATCATGCACGTACGAATCAATACGTTTGTAACATATATTCAACATACCTGTGACATGTGGAACTCATATCACACCAACATTGAATACGTACCCGAGGTTCTATGGAATGCGCAGTGCATTCCCGGATGATGATAGTCAGTTTGGACACAATGTCCTGCAGCGCATTGTCGACTTCGCCATCATCGCGAGGCCAAGAGGACAATACCGCCAACAACTTGGACTCGAAAGCCTTCAAAGCCGCATGCGCCTTGAGGTGCTTTGCGTATTTTGCGCCGTTGGAGGCGGTTGAGGTGCGCAACAAATGCTTATGCCCATCGCCCCACCGGGTGACTCCCCGCAACTCCTTCAAGAAGGCGAGTGTTGTTTCCCGAGAACGTAAGGTGGTCGAAGCCTTCGGACGCGGTGGGATCCCCCATGGACCGTTTGTCATTTTGTACACCTCATGCGGTTCCCCTGTCCGTGTTGCCGTATACCGTCAACACGTTTATGACATATTGAACACAATTACAGAAATGTTGCACTAATACAAAACTCACCTTTCGAATTCTGCACCCACTCCGTTTGCCCCCATTCTGGGTGCAGGCCCTCCTCCTCGGCAAAGTTGCGCGCGGCCTCGTTGAAATCCAGCCCAAGCAGCGTTGTTGCAAGCCTGTTTCCCAAGTT
Source organism: Cymbomonas tetramitiformis (assembly GCA_001247695.2). Classification (NCBI taxonomy): domain Eukaryota; kingdom Viridiplantae; phylum Chlorophyta; class Pyramimonadophyceae; order Pyramimonadales; family Pyramimonadaceae; genus Cymbomonas; species Cymbomonas tetramitiformis. The sequence continues at coordinate 10,003 of LGRX02005764.1, forward strand.
CATGATTTCGTGCATAGGATCATAGAGCCAATCCAACGCCAAGTTAATTAAAGTGCGACAACCTTGCGAATGCGGCGGGCAACTTGAATCCGGTGGCCGAGAAACGTTCCGCCATGTCCGCTTTCGACCAACCTGATTTGGAAAGTGCCTCGTGTATTTCGCCCATTCGCTTGACAACCTCATGCGTGTAGTTCTCCGGCGGCCCTGCATGGCACGTGCACAAGTAATACAACATATCTGTGGTATGTTGCAGGCATGTTGATGCATGTTGCAAACATGCTGCAAACAATCAAACTGGGAGGCATAGCGATGAGAGCGTACCAGGAGGATGTTGCTTGAAGAATGCGTAGAAGATTCTTCCCAGCGCTGGACTGTGACATCCTGTCGTACGGCACAACATGCAACACTTGTAGGCGTTTGCATCCATTCGCTTCCCGGCATCGACCAAGCCTTTGTAATCCATGATCACCCCGAGTAGCATGCACCGTACAAGAACATACTCCTCGGAAAAGGCGTCCCAAACTCCGCAGCCCGTCTCCCACAACTCCTCCAACTCGTCGACCAGCTTGTCGTACAAAAGAGTCGTATCGGCGGGATGGATGCCATTAAGAATACCGTAGACCTCAAGGTACTCGTACTTGGGGCGTATCTCCGGCGGCAAGTTCAAGATTTGGAAATACATGGGAAACACGCCCGCCTTGTTTTTCCATACGGAAGCCCCATCCGCGCAGAACAGGATGATTATATTCCGCAACTCCTGGAAGAACTCTGGGTACCGCGCCTTCTTCTCTTTCCACGCATCTCCGTCTGCACACTCCGGACAAAATACAACTCACCGCGGTATACATACAACTGTATGTGTACATCTGCAATATGTCAAAGACATACGTTAAGTGTATTGCGGATATGCCCTTTGCAGATCCTATCACAAGCATTGGGATCATAGACGCGTGCTGGGCTCTTACCCCAAATTGTGTCTTTGCGTCCACTTTCAGGAGACGTATGACGGCCATGCGCCCGCATGAGCTCAGCTACTTCAGGTGAATGGAATAGCCTCCGGAAAATTTCCTTCAAGGGCCACCAAAGGAATTGCAA
>LGRX02005766.1:0-13724 GCA_001247695.2 Cymbomonas tetramitiformis
CACGTGTATTTTCGGCTGACTCAAGACTCATACCCCAAAAAAAGCCTGCAACCATGAATAACCCAAAATAAAAAATGAATGGGGCAAACCGGTGCTAAGTTTTTCGAAGAATGTGTATATGGAGAATGCATTCCGCACATAATATAGTGAAGTTCAAAAACGTTTGACAATCGTATACGATTGTCACACGTATTTTCGGCTGACTCGAGACTCAAACCCCCAAAAAAGCCTGCAACCGTGAATAACCCAAAATTAAAAATGAATGGGGCAAAACGGTGCTAAATTTTTCGAAGAATGTGCATATGGAGAATGCATTCCGCACATAATATAGTGAAGTTCAAAAACGTTTGACAATCGTATAAGACTGTCACACGTGTATTTTCTGCGGACTGAAGACTCGGACCCCCCAAAAAGCCTGCAACCATGAATAACCCAAAATTAAAAATGAATGGGGCAAAACGGTGCTAAAATTTTCGAAGAATGTGTATATGGAGAATGCATTCCGCACATACTATAGTGAAGTTCAAAAACGTTTGACAATCGTATACGATTGTCACACATGTATTTTCGGCTGACTCAAGACTCAGACCCCCAAAAAAGCCTGCAACCATGAATAACCCAAAATTAAAAGTGAATGGGGCAAAACGGTGCTAAGTTTTTCGAAGAATGTGTATATGGAGAATGCATTCCGCACATAATATAGTGAAGCTCAAAAAAGTTTGACAATCGTATAAGATTGTCATACGTGTATTTTCTGCAAACGCAAGACTCAGACCCCCCAAAAAAGCCTGCAACTATGAATAACCCAAAGTTTAAAAAATGAATGGGGCAAACCGGTGCTAGATTTTTCGAAGAATGTGTATATGGAGAATGCATTCCGCACATAATATAGTGAACTTCAAAAAAGTTTGACAATCATATAAGATTGTCATACGTGTATTTTCTACAGACTCGAGACTCCAACCCCCCAAAAAAGCCTGCATACGTGTATTTTCCACAGACTCAAGACTCGTACCCCCCAAAAGCCCGCAACCATGAATAATCCAAAGTTTTAAAAAGTGAATGGGAGCCCAAAATTGAAGTAAACTTTTCGAAGAATGTGTATATGGAGAATGCATTCCGCACATAATATAGTGAAGTTCAAAAAAGTTTCACAATCGTATAAGATTGTCATACGTGTATTTTCTGCAGACTCAAGACTCAGACCCCCCAAAAAAGCCTGCAACCATGAATAACCCAAAGTTTTAAAAATGAATGGGGCAAACCGGTGCTAGATTTTTCGAAGAATGTGTATATGTAGAATGCATTCCGCAAATAATATAGTGAACTTCAAAAAAGTTTGACAATCATATAAGATTGTCATACGTGTATTTTCTACAGACTCGAGACTCCAACCCCCCAAAAAAGCCTGCAACCATGAATAACCAAAAACAAAATATGAATGGGGCAACACGGTGGTGAAAGTTTCGAAGAATGTGTATATGGAGAATGCATTCCGCACATAATATAGTGAACTTCAAAAAGGTTTGACAATCGTATTAGATTGTCATACGTGTATTTTCCACAGACTCAAGACTCGTACCCCCCAAAAAAGCCTGCAACCATGAATAATCCAAAGTTTTAAAAAGTGAATGGGGCAAAACGGTGGTAAACTTTTCGAAGAATGTGTATATGGAGAATGCATTCCGCACATAATATAGTGAAGTTCAAAAAAGTTTCACAATCGTATAAGATTGTCATACGTGTATTTTCTGCAGACTCAAGACTCAGACCCCCCAAAAAAGCCTGCAACCATGAATAACCCAAAGTTTTAAAAATGAATGGGGCAAAACGGTGCTAGATTTTTCGAAGAATGTGTATATGTAGAATGCATTCCGCACATAATATAGTGAACTTCAAAAAAGTTTGACAATCATATAAGATTGTCATACGTGTATTTTCTACAGACTCGAGACTCCAACCCCCCAAAAAAGCCTGCAACCATGAATAACCAAAAACAAAATATGAATGGGGCAACACGGTGGTGAAAGTTTCGAAGAATGTGTATATGGAGAATGCATTCCGCACATAATATAGTGAACTTCAAAAAGGTTTGACAATCGTATTAGATTGTCATACGTGTATTTTCCACAGACTCAAGACTCGTACCCCCCAAAAAAGCCTGCAACCATGAATAATCCAAAGTTTTAAAAAGTGAATGGGGCAAAACGGTGGTAAACTTTTCGAAGAATGTGTATATGGAGAATGCATTCCGCACATAATATAGTGAAGTTCAAAAAAGTTTCACAATCGTATAAGATTGTCATACGTGTATTTTCTGCAGACTCAAGACTCAGACCCCCCAAAAAAGCCTGCAACCATGAATAACCCAAAGTTTTAAAAATGAATGGGGCAAAACGGTGCTAGATTTTTCGAAGAATGTGTATATGTAGAATGCATTCCGCACATAATATAGTGAACTTCAAAAAAGTTTGACAATCATATAAGATTGTCATACGTGTATTTTCTACAGACTCAAGACTCCAACCCCCCAAAAAAGCCTGCAACCATGAATAATCCAAAAACAAAATATGAATGGGGCAACACGGTGGTGAAAGTTTCGAAGAATGTGTATGCAACCATGAATAACCCAAAATGAAAAATGGATGGGGCAAAACGGTGCTAAGCTTTTCGAAGAATGTGTATATGGAGAATGCATTCCGCACATAATATAGTGAAGTTCAAAAAAGTTTCACAATCGTATAAGATTGTCATACGTGTATTTTCTGCAGACGCAAGACTCAGACCCCCCCAAAAAGCCTGCAACCATGAATAACCCAAAGTTTTAAAAAATGAATGGGGCAAAACGGTGCTAGATTTTTCGAAGAATGTGTATATGGAGAATGCATTCCGCACATAATATAGTGAACTTCAAAAAGTTTGACAATCACCTCAGATTGTCATACGTGTATTTTCTAGACTCACACCCCCCAAAAAAGCCTGCAACCATGAATAACCAAAAACAAAATATGAATGGGGCAACACGGTGGTGAAAGTTTCGAAGAATGTGTATATGGAGAATGCATTCCGCACATAATATAGTGAACTTCAAAAAAGGTTTGACGATCGTATTAATTTGTCATACGTGTATTTTCTACAGACTCGAGACTCAGACCCACAAAAAAGCCTGCAACCATGAATAACCCAAAATAAAAAATGGATTGGGCAAAACGGTGCTAGATTTTTCGAAGAATGTGTATATGGAGAATGCATTCCGCACATAATATAGTGAAGTTCAAAAAAGTTTCACAATCGTATAAGATTGTCATACGTGTATTTTCTGCAGACTCAAGACTCAGACCCCCCAAAAAAGCCTGCAACCATGAATAACCCAAAGTTTTAAAAAAATGAATGGGGCAAAACGGTGCTAGATTTTTCGAAGAATGTGTATATGGAGAATGCATTCCGCACATAATATGAATAATCCAAAGTTTTAAAAAGTGAATGGGGCAAAACGGTTGTAAACCTTTCGAAGAATTTGTATATGGAGAATGCATTCCGCACATTATATAGTGAAGCTCAAAAAAGTTTGACAATCGTATAAGATTGTCATCCGTGTATTTTCTACAGACTCGAGACTCCAACCCCCCAAAAAAGCCTGCAACCATGAATAACCAAAAACAAAATATAAATGGGGCAACACGGTGGTGAAAGTTTCGAAGAATGTGTATATGGAGAATGCATTCCGCACACAATATAGTGAACTTCAAAAAAGTTTGACAATCGTATAAGATTGTCATACGTGTATTTTCTGCAGACTCGAGACTCTGACACCCAGAAAGCCCGCAACCACGAATAACCCAAAATGAAAAATGGATGGGGTAAACCGGTGCTAAGCTTTTCGAAGAATGTGTATATGGAGAATGCATTCCGCATATAATATAGTGAACTTCAAAAAAGTTTGACAATCGTATAAGATTGTCATACGTGTATTTTCTGCAGACTCAAGACTCAGACCCCCCCAAAAAAGCCTGCAACCATGAATAACCCAAAGTTTTAAAAAATGAATGGGGCAAAACGGTGCTAGATTTTTCGAAGAATGTGTATATGGAGAATGCATTCCGCACATAATATGAATAATCCAAAGTTTCAAAAAGTGATTGGGGCATAACGGTGGTAAACCTTTCGAAGAATGTGTATATGGAGAATGCATTCCGCACATTATATAGTGAAGCTCAAAAAAGTTTGACAATCGTATAAGATTGTCATCCGTGTATTTTCTACAGACTCGAGACTCCAACCCCCCAAAAAAGCCTGCAACCATGAATAACCAAAAACAAAATATAAATGGGGCAACACAGTGGTGAAAGTTTCGAAGAATGTGTATATGGAGAATGCATTCCGCACACAATATAGTGAACTTCAAAAAGGTTTGATAATCGTATAAGATTGTCATACGTGTATTTTCTGCAGACTCGAGACTCTGACACCCAGAAAGCCTGCAACCACGAATAACCCAAAATGAAAAATGGATGGGGCAAACCGGTGCTAAGCTTTTCGAAGAATGTGTATATGGAGAATGCATTCCGCACATAATATAGTGAAGCTCAAAAAAGTTTGACAATCGTATAAGATTGTCATACGTGTATTTTCTGCAAACGCAAGACTCAGACCCCCCAAAAAAGCCTGCAACTATGAATAACCCAAAGTTTAAAAAATGAATGGGGCAAACCGGTGCTAGATTTTTCGAAGAATGTGTATATGGAGAATGCATTCCGCACATAATATAGTGAACTTCAAAAAAGTTTGACAATCATATAAGATTGTCATACGTGTATTTTCTACAGACTCGAGACTCCAACCCCCCAAAAAAGCCTGCATACGTGTATTTTCCACAGACTCAAGACTCGTACCCCCCAAAAAAGCCCGCAACCATGAATAATCCAAAGTTTTAAAAAGTGAATGGGGCAAAACGGTGGTAAACTTTTCGAAGAATGTGTATATGGAGAATGCATTCCGCACATAATATAGTGAAGTTCAAAAAAGTTTGACAATCGTATAAGATTGTCATACGTGTATTTTCTGCAAACGCAAGACTCAGACCCCCCAAAAAAGCCTGCAACTATGAATAACCCAAAGTTTAAAAAATGAATGGGGCAAACCGGTGCTAGATTTTTCGAAGAATGTGTATATGGAGAATGCATTCCGCACATAATATAGTGAACTTCAAAAAAGTTTGACAATCATATAAGATTGTCATACGTGTATTTTCTACAGACTCGAGACTCCAACCCCCCAAAAAAGCCTGCAACCATGAATAACCAAAAACAAAATATGAATGGGGCAACACGGTGGTGAAAGTTTCGAAGAATGTGTATATGGAGAATGCATTCCGCACATAATATAGTGAACTTCAAAAAGGTTTGACAATCGTATTAGATTGTCATACGTGTATTTTCCACAGACTCAAGACTCGTACCCCCCAAAAAAGCCTGCAACCATGAATAATCCAAAGTTTTAAAAAGTGAATGGGGCAAAACGGTGGTAAACTTTTCGAAGAATGTGTATATGGAGAATGCATTCCGCACATAATATAGTGAAGTTCAAAAAAGTTTCACAATCGTATAAGATTGTCATACGTGTATTTTCTGCAGACTCAAGACTCAGACCCCCCAAAAAAGCCTGCAACCATGAATAACCCAAAGTTTTAAAAATGAATGGGGCAAAACGGTGCTAGATTTTTCGAAGAATGTGTATATGTAGAATGCATTCCGCACATAATATAGTGAACTTCAAAAAAGTTTGACAATCATATAAGATTGTCATACGTGTATTTTCTACAGACTCGAGACTCCAACCCCCCAAAAAAGCCTGCAACCATGAATAACCAAAAACAAAATATGAATGGGGCAACACGGTGGTGAAAGTTTCGAAGAATGTGTATATGGAGAATGCATTCCGCACATAATATAGTGAACTTCAAAAAGGTTTGACAATCGTATTAGATTGTCATACGTGTATTTTCCACAGACTCAAGACTCGTACCCCCCAAAAAAGCCTGCAACCATGAATAATCCAAAGTTTTAAAAAGTGAATGGGGCAAAGCGGTGGTAAACTTTTCGAAGAATGTGTATATGGAGAATGCATTCCGCACATAATATAGTGAAGTTCAAAAAAGTTTCACAATCGTATAAGATTGTCATACGTGTATTTTCTGCAGACTCAAGACTCAGACCCCCCAAAAAAGCCTGCAACCATGAATAACCCAAAGTTTTAAAAATGAATGGGGCAAAACGGTGCTAGATTTTTCGAAGAATGTGTATATGTAGAATGCATTCCGCACATAATATAGTGAACTTCAAAAAAGTTTGACAATCATATAAGATTGTCATACGTGTATTTTCTACAGACTCAAGACTCCAACCCCCCAAAAAAGCCTGCAACCATGAATAATCCAAAAACAAAATATGAATGGGGCAACACGGTGGTGAAAGTTTCGAAGAATGTGTATGCAACCATGAATAACCCAAAATGAAAAATGGATGGGGCAAACCGGTGCTAAGCTTTTCGAAGAATGTGTATATGGAGAATGCATTCCGCACATAATATAGTGAAGCTCAAAAAAGTTTGACAATCGTATAAAATTGTCATACGTGTATTTTCTGCAGACGCAAGACTCGGACCCCCCCAAAAAAGCCTGCAACCATGAATAACCCAAAGTTTAAAAAATGAATGGGGCAAACCGGTGCTAGATTTTTCGAAGAATGTGTATATGGAGAATGCATTCCGCACATAATATAGTGAACTTCAAAAAAGTTTGACAATCATATAAGATTGTCATACGTGTATTTTCTACAGACTCGAGACTCCAACCCCCCAAAAAAGCCCGCAACCACGAATAACCAAAAACAAAATATGAATGGGGCAACACGGTGGTGAAAGTTTCGAAGAATGTGTATATGGAGAATGCATTCCGCACATAATATAGTGAACTTCAAAAAAGGTTTGACGATCGTATTAATTTGTCATACGTGTATTTTCTACAGACTCGAGACTCAGACCCACAAAAAAGCCTGCAACCATGAATAACCCAAAATAAAAAATGGATTGGGCAAAACGGTGCTAGATTTTTCGAAGAATGTGTATATGGAGAATGCATTCCGCACATAATATAGTGAAGTTCAAAAAAGTTTCACAATCGTATAAGATTGTCATACGTGTATTTTCTGCAGACTCAAGACTCAGACCCCCCAAAAAAGCCTGCAACCATGAATAACCCAAAGTTTTAAAAATGAATGGGGCAAACCGGTGCTAGATTTTTCGAAGAATGTGTATATGTAGAATGCATTCCGCAAATAATATAGTGAACTTCAAAAAAGTTTGACAATCATATAAGATTGTCATACGTGTATTTTCTACAGACTCGAGACTCCAACCCCCCAAAAAAGCCTGCAACCATGAATAACCAAAAACAAAATATGAATGGGGCAACACGGTGGTGAAAGTTTCGAAGAATGTGTATATGGAGAATGCATTCCGCACATAATATAGTGAACTTCAAAAAGGTTTGACAATCGTATTAGATTGTCATACGTGTATTTTCCACAGACTCAAGACTCGTACCCCCCAAAAAAGCCTGCAACCATGAATAATCCAAAGTTTTAAAAAGTGAATGGGGCAAAGCGGTGGTAAACTTTTCGAAGAATGTGTATATGGAGAATGCATTCCGCACATAATATAGTGAAGTTCAAAAAAGTTTCACAATCGTATAAGATTGTCATACGTGTATTTTCTGCAGACTCAAGACTCAGACCCCCCAAAAAAGCCTGCAACCATGAATAACCCAAAGTTTTAAAAATGAATGGGGCAAAACGGTGCTAGATTTTTCGAAGAATGTGTATATGTAGAATGCATTCCGCACATAATATAGTGAACTTCAAAAAAGTTTGACAATCATATAAGATTGTCATACGTGTATTTTCTACAGACTCAAGACTCCAACCCCCCAAAAAAGCCTGCAACCATGAATAATCCAAAAACAAAATATGAATGGGGCAACACGGTGGTGAAAGTTTCGAAGAATGTGTATGCAACCATGAATAACCCAAAATGAAAAATGGATGGGGCAAAACGGTGCTAAGCTTTTCGAAGAATGTGTATATGGAGAATGCATTCCGCACATAATATAGTGAAGTTCAAAAAAGTTTCACAATCGTATAAGATTGTCATACGTGTATTTTCTGCAGACGCAAGACTCAGACCCCCCCAAAAAGCCTGCAACCATGAATAACCCAAAGTTTTAAAAAATGAATGGGGCAAAACGGTGCTAGATTTTTCGAAGAATGTGTATATGGAGAATGCATTCCGCACATAATATAGTGAACTTCTAAAAGTTTGACAATCATATAAGATTGTCATACGTGTATTTTCTACGTACTGAGACTCCAACCCCCAAAAAGCCCGCAACCAGAATAACCAAAAACGTATGTGAATGGGGCAACACGGTGGTGAAAGTTTCGAAGAAATGTGTATATGGAGAATGCATTCCGTACATAATAGAGTGAACTTCAAAAAGCTCTCGACGATCGTATTAATTTGTCATACGTGTATTTTCGCGTATCGAGATTCCGTCACTCCAATAAAAGCTCCGCAACTATGAATAACCCAAAATAAAAATGGATTGGGCAAAACGGTGCTAGATTTTTCGAAGAATGTATATGGAGAATGATTCCGCACATAATAGTAGAAGTCGAAAGCTGATAATTCAGACAGATTAAGTCATACGTGTATTTTCCGCGCACTGAGACTCTCGAATACACACCCGTAAAGCCCTCATGAACCAGCTTTTAACAACAACCCAAAATGAAAAATGGATGGGGCAAAACGGTGGTAAACCTTTCGAAGAATTTGTATATGGAGAATGCATTCCGCACATAATATAGTGAAGCTCAAAAAAGTTTGACAATCGTATAAGATTGTCAACCCAACGTTTTAAAAATGAATGGGGCAAAACGGTGCTAGATTTTTCGAAGAATGTGTATATGGAGAATGCATTCCGCACATAATATAGTGAACTTCAAAAAAGTTTGACAATTTCATAAGATTGTCATACGTGTATTTTCTGCAGACTCAAGACTCAGACCCCCAAAAAAGCCTGCAACCATGAATAACCCAAAATAAAAAATGGATGGGGCAAAACGGTGCTAAACTATTCTTAATAGTGGGAGTGTCATAGAGGCTTCAGCTTAAGTATGTGTTTTTGGCGGAGAAAGTATGCCGATTTTCTAAAGAGGGGGACAAATCTAAAGATCCCACCCCCAATATTATCAGCTTACTATGCTTAGTCGAGCTTAATTTTGAGATCTCCGCTAGGCCTGTAAAGTAGGCCATCTGAAATCTGATCGTTCGATCATCTCATCATTCGTTTATATTTTGTATTTATACAAAGAATCCAAACAGTGCAGTGAAAGAATACAAACAGAGGCGGACCTGGCGGTGTCACCATTATCGTTTGGCGGTCGTCAGACCATATATTTTTCGTGTCACCCGTTGGGATTCGAGTTTTGTTTGTTTAAGTAAGGTGGTAAGGTAAGGACACTTTTCGCCGACCCGTTGACGCGTGCACCTCTCCCGGAAATTTTCAGCCGACTGTATGGTAATCTTATTGCGATAATTTTATGATATCGAGTGGCTTTATTTTTCGGCTTTCATGGTTGTGATACTGTATTTATTGGTGTATTTTTGACACGCGTTTCGAGACGAGCAAAAATCAGGATGGCTAAAAAGTCGGGTCGTAAAAATCAACCGCCAGAACCACTTCTTGCGAGCGTAGAGATCCATCTCAGACAGGTTATGAGCTGTGCAGCAACAGCGTTACACATGTTCAAGTTGGCAAAGGGAAATTTTACCGCACTTACCCACGAGGAAGCTCGTGGTTCATCTTCCCTTTCGAATCTCTCTAACTCGCAGGTCGGTTCAAAACATCTGCTCGAGGCCATCAGACTAGTGGGCGCAAAGGCAACAGCCACAGTGACCACATCGGAAAGGGCCCTTATCTCCATTCAGAAAAGTGACAGTTCTCAACGCGCAGAGCAGTCAGTCGCAAAAGGTGCCACACACAGTGAAGGTCCCAGCGCTCAGACTCTCAGATGCAGAAATCTTCGAATAGCGCGCAGAGCAAAACAGTCTGATAAAAGCGACTCAGTGCCAACAGACTCCCCAGCACCTTGCGCCACGATACCATCGGAAACACCCAACGCAGAGACACCAGTGACTCTTGGCAAGAAATCAAACACGCCAAAGACACCTGCGCCATCTGTGCCCTGCGCCACATTCGAGCCTCAGTCAAGAGGACAGACGCGCGCGAAAAGCAGCACAGGGGATAAGGGAAATCGCAAGGAGCCAAAGGCTCGCAGACCTTTCACGTGGAACAAGGGAGCATCAGGCAAGCGCTCTTCGTCGCAACCAGCAGTCGCATCGACCTCTGCAGCTGCCAAGCAGCGCTCAATCTCCAGGAGCCCAGAGGGGCGAGTCATGTTCAGTGTGAAATATGGGAATGATTGCGACAAATATAGTGGAGACACGAGAATCAGCCAGAGCGTATTGCCCTAGATAGTAACGACATCAACTTGGTGTCGCTCAGCTTCGATCAGGGACACAATACGCACTGCCAGAAGAGAAATCAAGCAGCTTTTCCTGAAGAGGTTTTTTCAGCGGCGGAATCTCTTTTGCAATTGCGGACAGTGGGGCCGCGGGGCACGGCTTACCCAAAAGTCCTAAGAACTCGATCTATTGATAAGCAGACTGCTTAGGATCCCATGCTACCTAGTACACCACTTGCAGACTAATCAGAATGCCAAACTCTCTGCCTGTTCAAAGTTACATCACACAGCATCCGAACACCCTGCTGTCGAGTTGATACTACAGTGTGAACAACTGTTTAGTCCTTGCCGTCGGGCTTCAGCGGAAGCCGCAGCACATCATGCCGACCGAGTTTCTTGCTTTGCATAGTTGTACAATGTTGATCAAATAACCTAATAGTGGTAATAGGTAGAGAGGGTATGGCGCCCTAGTAAAAATAGCCTACTCAACTTATAATTGAGTCTCTTTTTCTTTTTTCTTTTGGTAAGGTAAGGTGAGGTGAGTAATTTGCTCTGGTCCTAAATCATAAAGAGCAGAGGTTTCTAATTCTTGTGCATTTCCATCGGAACTCGGAATCCAGGGTTTCTATTGGTTCAACGTCTGAACGAAAACGATGTTCCATCTTTGATCTCAACTCCATCGGAACTGAAAAGGGACAGGGTAGGCACGCTGGGAACTTGTCAGATGACATGCCATGTGATGAGGCATGCCTGCATGTCACGGCTGCGTCATATCGCGTGAGAGACAGCGACACAGTGAGCGCAGTGAGCGCCGCCGGCAGCACACGCGAGACGGTGAACACATCGACATCGCGGATACGATTGCACTTGCGTTCGTTGACCCATCGCATGCTGCATATGACTCTATTTATTCTCTCCTCTAAGCTCGCAGACTATTCCCCCTAACTGTTCGCTCAGATGAATGTCACACTCGATCATATCGCACTAATGTCCTCAATAGTTGGCTAATCCCATTCTCATGAATTCAGACCTCCCCTATCCTAGGGTGTCTCAGCTACGTCGTGCCTCCTAGCACATGCATATCCCTGCGCACAGCTGGCATCGTCTCACCCAAAGTAGATGATTTAACCGAAAGACATTCATCATACTCACCACATGCGCAATGCTACCAACATTTCCGAAACATTTGTAACATATAGGAAGACGAGCCTCACAACACCCTCAACATATCATATGACTCTGGAAACATACGCAACTCGGATGAGACCACCGAGTCGTCGTCGATGCGATATAACAAGTTGGTATCTAAGCTACTACGCGGCACGAAAATGACAACGAGGATATAGATTACAAAGACTCGGACGTAGCCCCACGTCGAAAGAAATTGTGTCCTTTGACAGAGCATATCAAACGTAATGGTAGTTGGAACACAAGAACACAAAAATTAGCAATCTAATGGTAGGTATTCCCCTGAAACATGCCACACCGGAAATTTCCTCCGTGACCAACCTTGACACCATGCATAATCTAGCGAAATGTACGGAGGCACATAATTCTTCTTGTTAGCCATCAACATAACACCTATCCTGCCCAAGGATGAGCTGAATGTCCCAACAAAGAAATCACTGTCGCCGATCAAGGAGATATCCATCGCCACGTCCAACCCTGGATACGGACACCCAGCATGACCGCCGATCTGAACCACACTCCTCTCGAACACCATATTTTTGTGCTTTTGCTCTTTGCGGACGTCCCGAAGGTATGTTGGCTGTTTGAATCAGGAAACCTCCGGGGAAAATACAATGACTGCAACAATTCCACCAAACGCAGAAGGTGGTCCTCCATACACCAAACCCGAACATGTTGGAAAAGAGAACTTTGGAGTGGGAGCATCACCTTAGCAACTGAGAGCCTAAGTTTGCCATTGTATGGCATCTAATTCAATGTGAAGGAAGAATACAAACTACGAAAAATCTTCATTGCAAGTTGTCTAGTGGATTGGTAGCAGCAAGATGCAAGAAAGGAGTACTTTAGGCACAGAGGTTCATGGGAGCAACGTGAGCATGCTAGAATATGTAACCCACAGTGAACTTACCAAGAAGGCCGGGGTTGCCCTCTCCACTGACAATACGGCGCTCCACAAAGTCCTTCTTCGCGCTGTAGAACTTAATGGACTCTGCATCACACAGAAGGGCATGAGGCTGCCAGATGAAGCCAACCCACCATTATCCCCGTGGAAAAGATGACCATGCAGGAACAGGGCGGAGCCGTGACAAAATACCAACAGCACCGATACACCACCACCAAAAACAAAGCAGCATGGACATGGGATGTGCCCATGACTGCCAAACATGAAAGTTCCTCTGTGGGTGTCCGGGTGAGCAAACCCTGCTGGCATGCCTCCCCGTGGCGCACGGTTGATGGATGGTAAATGTTTGTCAATATATGCAAACCATCGGATGGAAAATGGAAGATGCATGGAAGCAGCAAGCAAAAGCAGGCACCCTTCCCGCAAGGAACAAGGGAGGACACATAGTATGGTTGTTACAACATCCTGTCTCTCCTCACAATAGAAGCAGACTAGTCTGCTCCATTCGTCAAGAGGCAACACCCGCCAGAAAGGTACTACGTAGACAACTGCACCCCAAGCTCCACTTCCAAATCACGGCCGTCCCGTTCACGACAAGGTGCCAGCACCTCATATCTCGGTCCATGCACATGTGTCCCCCAGCACATGTAACAAGCACGAGGCATTGGACGAGAAAGAGAGACAGTGCTAAACGAATCCCCGACGCACTCAAAGAGGCAGTACCCGCCAGAAAGGTACCACAGGGACAACCACATCCCATCACCCACTTCCGCCAGGTGGTCACTGGTTGTCCCCGTTCACATCGAGGTGCCAGTACCTAACAACATGGCCAACAAACACGAGTACCCCAGCACGTGTAACAGCCATGAGTCACTAGACAAGTAAAGGAGCAAGCCCAAGTGAAAACTGCTATAGTCCTGAAGGCCTCACAAACACACTCAGCGGCATGAGGCCCGCTGACAAAGCCAACCACCGGAGGACCCGGGTCAGCATGTCATGTTTGACGTTACGGTGCTGGACGCGAAGGACCCGGGTCAGCATGCCATGTTTGACGC
>LGRX02005767.1:0-15088 GCA_001247695.2 Cymbomonas tetramitiformis
CGCACTGGGTGCCTGGCGATGGCTCGTCAAGAGCGCACTGGGCGCCTGGCGATGGCTTGTCAAGGGCGCACTGGGTGCCTGGCGATGGCTTGTCAAGGGCGCGCTGGGTTCTGAGCCACGTGGCATCTTGAAGTGCTTGGGTATACAATCCATCAATGTTTTTTGTTCTAGAATGTTGTCGGAAAGGAAAGCGCTGTTAAATGCTCATGCCCTGCTGTGGTTTAGTAAAGGTCCAGGAGGTTATGCTTGCCCCGTGTTGTTATTATGACAGATTGAAGAGGGCGCATAATGCCGGTTAAGCCCCACAAATGCCTCCACAAAGTAATGGCTGAGGCTCACTTGGGAAGGGATAGGAAAGGGGCCCCATGCTTTGTAGGCGGCGGCACTTACCGGGGGATGCAGCTGCTTGCGCTGGGCACGGCTCGCATGTGCCATGCCCCCAGGCCTGAAAGCGCACTCCAGCGCCACAGAGTGGGCAGGCTTCACGCACCGGTGGCGGCTCCGGACCAAGCGGCAAATCAATTTCGTTCAGCAAATGGTAAAGCGCCGCTGCTTTGTGCAGCACAGCCGGCCGCATCTGCTTACGCCACCCGCCCTCCCGCCCCTCTCCCTAAAGAATACTGCCCATGGGTTATTACAGTATAACAACTCGCAGGGACGCGGCATGGCAGGTATCAACTGCTGAACAGAAACTGCACCGGGCTGCAGTAAAGATCGAGCAGGCTGCCTGCTGCAATAAGTGCTAAGCCCACAGCCGCTGTGCAAACTGAGATATCAGGGTACTGCAGTAGACGCAAGCAGGCTATTGAGAGACAGTGAAGATGAAAAGCGCTCAGATCTCCAGTGAACATGATAAACCCTGAGATCTCCAGTGACCATGATAAGCCCTCAGATCTCCAGTGAAGATGATAAGCCCTCAGATCTCCGGTGAAGATGATAAGCCTCAGATCTCCAGTGAAGATAGTAAGCCACGAGATCTCCGATGAAGATGATAAGCCCTGAGATCTCCGGTGAAGATGATAAGCCCTCAGTCTCGGTGCTCTTATAAGAGACAGTCCTGCAAGTGTTCTGAGGAAAGTTGTGGATGCACTGATATGATAATCCATATAAAATAAGATTCAAAATGGAGAGTGATATCTGTAATACCAAAGTAAAACTAAATATGCACGGACACACAATTGGGAGTTACCACCCGCGGAAGCGACTCCGCAGAGTGTCAGTGGATCTCCACCGTCAGTTCCTCGGGAGCGCCTCCAGAAGGGGACGGCCAATGGGTAAAAAGGGATGTGAATAGGGGATCACACGTGAATCGGGAGGGACAGAGAAGGCGCGGTACCTCGGATATTTGTGATACGACCCAATCAGCCATGATGAGTAAGCCGGAACTGTTAGCCTTCACAGAGCTCCCTCTGAGATGCACCGCGAATTATCAGCCAGCTCAATGGCGCATGCAATGATAGGGCAGGGCCACCCCTTTCATCATAAAGGCGCCTGTATCTTACCTGGAAGTGCCCACGTCATCCTGGGCCGGACCTGGCGCATCCACCTCCATGGGACCTGCAGCACCTGTGCCATCACCTCCATTCTGTGAATGAATACTAATCTGCCAATCAGAAAATGGCATCCCCATCGTTCATGAGACGAGGTCCGAAAGTAGCATTGCCGCTCCACACTCAGCATGCTTGCCCAAAGCTGATATGATATCTCCCAAGACTTTCACCAATAGTACAAATCCGAAATGCACATTTCACTTTTGCTCAAATCCTCATGTGCCAAACAGGCAGCGGTGCAATCCTTTGTATCAAATGTTTAGGTCCACCGTCTTGCAATTGCTGAAAGCATAATGTAAGGTTAGGTTCATGTCTGTCGATGCACGCATAAAAACTAAACGACTCGCCGTTGTCAGGAGAGGCGGTAAAGCAAAAGGAACAGAGTCTGACACCACAAGATGTGCGCTGCCCTCGAATTCAACCATTTTGCTTCTGCTCGATCCTCAATTTACCGCGACCAAAGATGCTCATGTGAGGCGCACTGAAAAGCTCACTAGGGCTCTTTACCTGGCTCCTCAATGCGCACGTCGAAGCACCCGTACACGTGGCGTTGCCTCAGCTCCAGCGTGTTTCGCGCGCGGTGGTCTTCCCATTTTCCATCGGGATGCTCCGAGCAATCTGCACATCCCCGAGGTGCATTAGCATAGGTCGAGTACGAGTGGTGGACCCTGAGTGCGACTCAGTGCTGCCCTGCTAGGCAGTGCTCCAACAGTGCTCCATCGCTTAGCTCCAACAGTGCACGCTGTACACAAATCAGCAAGACAGGTCGACACAGGACTGCACCTATGACATGCCCAGTGCCTGATAATCCAGACTGCGTATGTTTCACTTCTTAAGCCTGCTCTTGTGGGGTGACTGCTGCTCGTCTATGTTTGGTCTCATAAAGTCTGGCTACATGGAATTACTGGGGAGCAGCATGGAGAGCAAAATGCTCCGAGGCTCACCCCTCCACGAAATAGCATCCTAAGCGTCACAGATATTCCAGGCTCACCCCTCCACGAAATAGCATCCTACGCGTCACAGATATTCCGGGCTCACCCCTCCATGAAATAGCATCCTAAGCATCCGCAGAGAGATATTCGAGGCTCACCCCTCCACGAAATAGCATCCACAAGCGCGATCACGAGATATTCCAGACTCACCCTCCACGAAAGAAATAGCATCCCTAAGCGTCTGCCCAGATATTCCGGGCTCACCCCTCCGCCGAAATAGCATCCTACGCGTCACGAATATTCGAGGGCTCACCTCACGAAATAGCATCCCCTAGCGTCACGAAGATATTCCACGCTCACCCCTCCACGAAATAGCATCCTAAGCGTCACAGATATTCCAGGCTCACCCCTCCACGAAATAGCATCCTACGCGTCACAGATATTCGATTAATGCAATCCATGGGAACGGTGCCAAGCTTGTGGTTTTGAGACGGAAAGTTTTGCGTCACGTCATGACTTCTCTTTATCAAACTCCTGGGAAATTAAGCACCGACTTCTGAACTGGTTTTCTGCATTTCAACACTTTGGGAAGGTCACTGGATCGGAGGTGGCCGTGCAGGTCGCTCCCTGTTGCACGAGGCCACGAGGTGGTAAACGCGGCTTTTAGAGCTAGAGGCATGGCAACATCTCCCACAGGCCACAGGCTAGGGGTGAGCCGAGATTCACAAAAGACGAACGGTCAAAAAAGCAATTCGGAGGTACTCAAACGCTTCCTTCCAACACATGGCCCCGAAGTGCACCAGTCTAATGTATGCGTGGGAGAGCCGCAAAACCAAATCGACGTTGGGGGCATTGCGACCACGTCTGACGTGTCATAATCCCACCTTTGGGGTATATCTGTGATGGGGAGGAAAGGTGAGCGGGCGCTGCTAACCAGTTGCAGCTGGGGAGGAGGAGGAGCCCCTTTGCTTTGGCGGGTGGATATATGCACGCAACACAGATGCCCACTGCAGGTGACGCCACGATCGACCGCACTTTCCCATGGCTGCGTAGAATGTGTCCCCTTCTGGCAGCTCGCTTTCTACACACAGCAACGTCCCCTCCCACATTGAAACTCTGTGACTTCACCTCTAGGCGTCTCCCCATCTTTCCCACTAGCATGTCCCATAACAATGTTCAACCCTAAAAAGATTTTCATACCCATAAATGTACCGCACCCCTTCACAGACTACGAATTGATGAGAGGCCTATGCTCCGCGCGCACGCATGCCCCGCCACTGAGATCTACGCAAGCTCCGCGCGCACGCATGCCCCGCCACGAGATCTCGCAAGCTCGTAGCGCTTAGCATGCCCGCCACTAAGATCTCGCCAAGCTCGTGACGCCGCATGCTTGCCCCACGAGATCTCGCGAGCTCAGCGGCACGCGTGCCATGCGAGATCTCATAGCTCAGCGCCGCATGCCCGCCTTGAGATCTCGCATAGCTCAGCGCCATGCCACGCCAGAGATCTCACCAGCTCAGCTTGCATGCCCGCCCTTTGAGATCTCACCGCAGCTCATGGCTTGCGGCGCCTTCAGATCGCAAGCTCCGCGCGCACGCATGCCCCGCCACTGAGATCTACGCAAGCTCCGCGCGCACGCATGCCCCGCCACTGTGATCTACGCAAGCTCCGCGCGCATGCATGCCCCTTATCGTACGAAGCATGCACTCTCCCCCCTCCCCCGCAGAGAGCACCGGTCACAACAGGCAAGCAGAGGTCTTGGCATATTCATATATTCCAATATATTAATTGCCACCGTCTGGCCTGTTCGGTCTCTCAACATGTGGCATGAGTGTCTGTCTCCCTCTCTGTCAGGTGGAGCAGGTCTCTAAGAGTCTCGTGCACGAAGCTTCTAAGCTAGTTCTAGCAAGCTGCTCTGTCACCTCCGCTGCTCTGTCACCTCCACTGCTCTCTAGCAGCGGGTCTCTAGCAGCGCTCTCTTGAACTAGGCCCTCCACGCTTCCACTGTGCTACTCTTCAGAGACACTGCCGCCACCTGCCACCAAACAACAAACCCCAATGCATCATCCCTTGCAGGTGTGGGTGGGTGGGAAAAGAAAGGAAGAACAGTGATGGAGCGTTGCTCCTGAGGCTGAGATTCCGAAAAGCTGCTTGACACCTCATGAGAAAGTTGTTAACAACCAACTTCTCGTGTCAAGCCCCCAGACGTGTTACGTGTCATCGATCTTGAGATCGATGACTCCCCCCGTCCGGATGCCACAGACACGGTGTGGCATCGCTCTGGCAGACGGGCCTGGCGACCCTACACTTAGGGTTCGCGCGCATTGCTTCTACAATAACCCAAATTATTATTTTCCAAATAATAATTGTCTATTATTGTACGAAGCATGCACTCTCCCCCCTCCCCCGCAAAGAGCACCGGTCACAACAGGCAAGCAGAGGTCTTGGCATATTCATATATTCCAATATATTAATTGCCACCTTCTGGCCTGTTCGGTCTCTCAGCATGTGGCATGAGTGTCTGTCTCCCTCTCTGTCAGGTGGAGCAGGTC
The DNA here is from genome assembly GCA_001247695.2 of Cymbomonas tetramitiformis. Classification (NCBI taxonomy): domain Eukaryota; kingdom Viridiplantae; phylum Chlorophyta; class Pyramimonadophyceae; order Pyramimonadales; family Pyramimonadaceae; genus Cymbomonas; species Cymbomonas tetramitiformis. The sequence goes on from LGRX02005767.1 coordinate 5,035, forward strand.
TCTAAGAGTCTCGTGCACGAAGCTTCTAAGCTAGTTCTAGCAAGCTGCTCTGTCACCTCCACTGCTCTGTCACCTCCACTGCTAACAGGCACCCAAAGCCACATGTGAAGGGGAGGGAATGTGCGAAGGAGCGTGCCGTCACCTCATGAGAGCTCCTTCGCTGCCTCCGCGAACGCGGCCGGAAGGATGAGCCGCTGCTCGTCGTCCAGCTCGCAGTACCTCTCCCAGCAGTCGGACTTCCAGTCCCCCTGCAGCTTGATGTAGAGCTTCTCCACCTTCAGCCGCATGGCTGCCGTGGCCCCGCCCCTGCGGAGCGAGTGCCCGGCATACCGAGCCGGGTCCAGCCCCACCTGCACGGCCAGGCTCTTCAGCCCGGCCACCAGCGCCGCGTGCGCCATGGGCACCAGCGCGCCCCGCTTGCCCCTCCCTTCCACCTGGAAGAGGGGCGCCTCCTCCGGCAAGCCCTCCGTGGCCAGCATGAGCCGGCGGAGGGCCTCCACCGGGCACAGCCTCGACCCCGGCACCGCCACCAGCGGCACCCAGTGGTAGCGCTCCCCGCACTGGATGGTCTTCGAGTGCCTCACTCGGATCCACACCACATCTCCACCCTCCTCAAAGAGCACATCCTCTCTCACCAGCGCCCCCCTGGCGTTCCACGCCTGGTACTTCCCCACAGTGAGGTTGTCCTTGCGGAACAAGCCGTAGAACCCCACCAGGATGGCCGCCCACAGCGCCAAGCCCGTGACCGACTCCATGTCAGCGAACTCCGCCATGCGCGCCAGGTCCCGCAACGTGATGGGCATCACCAGCTTAGCAGGCCGGTCCCACTGCCAAAGCACGCCCTGCAGAGCTGCCGCCACCCAGAACCTGTGAGCCACCGGCGTCCACTCCACCCCCTGCTGCAAGTGAAGGGACCGCACACCCGCCAGGTAGGACTTGATCGTCCCTGGCTGCACGAACCACGCCGAGAACGCAATGAAGCGCGCTAACGTGGCATCCGACGCCGGGAGCAATGGCTCCAGCGTGCCCAGGCACGCGAAGCGCACGCAGAACGTGAGGAAGGCCTTGACCCCCGTGTCGTAAGACCTCTGCGTGCTCTCGGCGTACGCCCCGTCCTGGTAGCGCTCCACCGCCACTGCCAGCTCCTCCAGCAGCTCCTCTGCGCCCCGATCACACCCAGTCAGGCAACTCCACTGGCTCCAGTGGCACGCGCACCACCAGCACATCCCACCGAGTGGGCCCCCACTCTGAGCGGCCCTTGCCGTCCAGCGCTGGCGCTGTGAAGAGCATCGTGCCCGCCCGGTACTTGCGCACCGGACGGAACACCTCGCGCATCCCCGACACCAGCTCGTACGCCTCGTCCCCCTCCCACACCGGCACCAGGAAGCACCCGCCCGTGCCCATCTGCTGCCTACGCTTGCACTTCAAAAAGTTTAGCAAGATCTCGTACATCACCGAGAACGGGAGGTTCGCCCACGTGTTGAGCCCGTCGAAGCGCTGCTTGCGCGCGTCATCCTCCGCGCTCCAGCTCCGCACGCAGAATGCGTTCGCCCGCGAGGACGCCACGCACGCGTCCGGGGTGAACGGCCCGAACTCCTCGTCCATCTCCGCGAACAGGACCGGGGAGAACTGCCAGTCCTCCCGGTCCGGCCTCCACAACACCTCCCGCTTGCGCATCGCCCACCGCATGTGGAACTCCTCGAGCTTTAGCCGCGAGAGCAAGTCCGCCAGGAGGTTGTCCTTCGACGAGATGTACTTCGGGCGCAGCCGGATGTCGTGCTGCGCGCAGAGGTAGAAGATCTTGCGCAGCAGCGGGATGTACTCGACCGGCCCCCAAAACTTGTCCACCTGAGTGAGCGCGCACTGGTTGTCGATCCGTACCACCAGCGTCCACCCCGACAGCCTGTGCGCCCACAGCGCCAGCGCCCACCACACCGCGAAGAGCTCGAGGTAGTTGATTTGGGACTTCGCCTTGCTCGTGAAAGGGTAGAAGTCGCGCTGCGGCATCTCCGCCAGGTCCTCCCACGAGACGAGGAAGTAGTCGGGCTGGCAATGCCCGCCCATCCCCTTCCTCAGCAACGCGTCCGTCGCGAAGGCGTCCTCGTGCACGTCCTCCTTGTGCAGCACCACCTTGCGCCCGTTGTACAAACGGATGACGCGCTCCACCACCTTCAGGTCCTGCATCACGCCCGTGCTCACCGTCACGCGCGACCTGCCAGCTGTCGCCGCGACGAGCGCGAAGCCCTGTCGCGTGTAGAGCGACAGCCCCCACACCACCTGAGCGCAGAATGCCAACACCCCCAACAGGGACTCCAGCTTCCGCCTGCGCACCGGTCCCGTCGCCGCCTCCGCGCGCATCTCCCGCGGCTTGCTCGTCACTTGCTGCACGCGCTCCTCGTCGACCGACGCCGTGCATGTCTCGCCATCAGTGCACGGTACCACGCCAAGGAACTCCAGACGTCGCGCTGGACCCTCACACTTGGCCCTGTTCACTTTGAAGCCCAGCATGGTCACGAACTCGATCATGAGGTCCATCATCTCCTGAGCTTCAGCTGCTGTGCGCGCCACCATGAAGAAGTCATCTAAGTAACCGACGCACGGCACTCCCTGCGCCTGCATCCACGCCACAATCGCCCGCGTGTAGCGCATGAAGATGCCCGGTAACGCGCGGTTCCCGAAAGGGCTGCGCGTGTCCATGACACGCCTCGCGGTAACCGGTCGCGCGCGTCGAAGATCCTCCCCGCGGCCATCTCCTTCGCGAGCTCCGCGGTCATCGCCTCCTCGTGCTCGTCCCCCACGTAGTTCTCCACGATGTACGGCTCGTCCGGCTCCTCGCCCGCAAAGGGGAAACCGACTCCGCACGCCGCGCCTCGCACTAGGAAGGCCACGTCTGGCCAATCCTTCAGCGCCTCCGCCAAAAGATGTGCTCGCTCCGACATCAGCGGTACCTGCGCTCTCACATCGCGCACCTCCTGCTGGAAACGAACACGCTCCTCCTCCGTTGTGCCGGTACCGGAGAGGCCCCTCGCCATGGCGCCCTCAATCACGATCGCCGCACGCGATGCCGGCCACCTCGCCGACCTCGACTCCGCCACCGCCGGGTAGTGCTCACCGCACCCGGTACCCGCCGGAGGCACCGCCGGCGCCGCCACCGGCGCCGCCGGCAACGGTGCCCCCGCTGCATCCCACACCGGCACCACCAGCATCTTCCGAAGCCGCGCCCACCACGGCTCCGCGTCCTCCACCTGCATCTCTCGCGCCTCCCCTGCAGGCTCGGGCTCCCGATCGTCGCTCACCATCGTCACATCCTCCGCGTGCTCCTCCTCCGGCTCCGCAACGATCTCCCCGTCTGGCGCCCCCCGCGCCCCCCCGCCACGTTCCGGCTCCCCCGGGGCCGTGGCCTCCCCCGGGCTCCACCGCGAGTCCCATCATCCCTTGGCACCCGCTGGCGCCGTGCACTCATGGCCCTCATAGTGCACGTGGTCCTTGCTCTCGCACTTGACGCAGTGGTGGGAGAACCTGCAAGTCTTCCTCCCGCATCCCGCCTGTGAGTTGTGATCGAAACATGCGCTCCGCGATCGCCTGTCCTCACCTCGCCGCTTACCGGGCTTGTCCGGCTCCGCCCCGCCTACATCCGGCTGAGCCGGCTACGGCACCTGCGGCTTCGTTTGGTAGCGGCTGCCGGCACCCCCTGTGCCCCCGCCACCGCCACCACCGCCTCCACCTCCTCCGTAGCCCTTCTCCTTGATGCCCTTGTGCCGCTTGTACATCTCCCAATGGGCTGTGTACGACACCAACTCGAAAGTGGTGGAGGCCTCCTTCTCCATGCGCGCACAGAGATGGTCGTAGAACTTGCGCAGGTGGTCCCATGAGTAGTCGAGAGACATGAGCCTCATCCACCGTCTGAACTGGCGGGGGTGTGATGTCCTTCACCGCCAGGCTGCCGTCCAGCGCTTGTCGCAACTCCTCGTCCGTCGCTGTGCGCAGTGACCCGAAGCGCGCCTTCGCTGCCGCCCGCCTCTTCTCCTCGCTCTGGCTGTTCTCGCCATCCGATCCGCTAGGCTGCCGCACCGCGCGCCTCTTCCCGCTCGTCGCCGCTGCTGCTGCCCACTCCTCATCGAACGACGGTTGCTCGATCCCCAGCACACCTGCCAACGCTCGCTGCATACCCGCTAGCTCGCGCAGCGCGAGGTCGATGTACGCATACAAGTGCTTTGTGCGCACCTTCCTGCTGTCGGGAAGCTCCTCCAGCCCGCACTGCTCCTGCCTGCACGCGGGAAATCGATCGTCCAACAGCTCGGACTCCCATGGCTCCACTCGCCTAGCGGGGTGCCGCCCGAAATCATGCTTCACCCGCGCCAACTCCGCTGCCTGACGCGCCGCAGCCACCTTGATCTCCGTGATCACGCGCTCGCACTCCGTCCATGACCATCCCCGGCGCCGCCCCACTGACGCCCGTGCCACATCTCGCAGGGAAACGGGTGGATCACGTCCCGTACTGCCGCCTCCCTTGCTGATCGGGTCACGCCCCGCCAGCGCTGCCGCGACCGCTACGTCCACCAGGCGCTGCACTTCCTCCTCTGAGCGCAACACGCCTCTGGGTGACGGTCCCGACGATCCGGGGCTGCCGCTCCCGTTCGGAGAGGGCTACGTACCGGGCCGCGTCTCCTGTTGCATGTCCCGCGCTGCCGTCGCCCACGCCATGACCCGGCGACGCTCCTTCGCTGCTACTCCGCGCAGCCGATCCCACCTGTCTCCGGGCTCCCCCAAGGGCCACTCACCGCTCACCACACGCCGATCAGTCTCGAGAAGCCCCACCTCCACCAGATCGTTCGTGGGGCCCTCTAAGTCCCTCAGCAGGTCCTCCACGATTGCCTCCTCCAGCCGCGGGAACTCGATCAACATGTCCTTCCGCTCCTCTAGCACCACATCTTTCGTCGTCGGCCTGGAAGGGTGAGCCAACACCAGCAGCCGCTCCACCGTTGCGACCCTGGTTTTGGTGCACCAAATCGCCGCCCGCCGGTACTGATCCAGCGTTCGGTTCACCTCCGGCGACGACAACCGCCGGCTCCTGCCTTCTCCTCGCGGACCTCCCATGTCTCGTGATCTCCTCCCGTAGGCCAAACACTGCACCTTTGCCGATCGGAAACCAGACGCTGTCCAAGTCTCCCTCCCAAACCTCCTCCGCGCAAGTCACACAGAGGTTGGTCTTCACGAACGCGCGCCCGTCTCTACGGCGCAGCGGGTTCAAGATCGGTTCCCAAGTCTGCCACTTGGCGTGAGAAAATACTTCACGCTCCCAGCACACGAAGCACGGAAAAGTTGAATCTGCTTCTGGCACCTCCAGCTCGATCACCGGTACCCGTGCGTGCAGAAAATGTAGCCGTCGTACGGATCACGCGGGTCCCAGTACGGACAGTGCTAGAAACTCAGCAGTGCACGAGGGGGAACGCTGCCGACGGTCCCTGTGTCCAGGGTTTCATCCTGTTCCAATCGATCGGACGAAAAATGCGGAGCGGCCAAGTGGCCATCTTGCTCCTCCTCTACTTCCTCACAATTGTCTGAATCATCGTAATACCCAGGGGGGTACTCCGATTCATCCTCCTCACTACTGTCATACTGCTCAAAACGCTGGTCCTCGATGTCCACAGAAGGAGGCCCAGGCATAGGGGGCGCGTGAATGTAATGAACTTCACGACGCACAGGAGGGGCCTGTGCGCGCGCGCTTCTCACCCTAGGGATACTAGGTGAGGGTCTAGTGGAAGTAATCTGAGTGGAAACTGATTTATTTGCCAAAAGTGCTGGCGAATCTCCGACGCCTGTCTCACAGAAAGAAATAGCGGAACCCGCAAAATCATCGGAAATAGCACCACCAACTGATGTGCTCTCTGAAACAATAATCTCCAAAATGATCGGCGGGTCTGCGGTCAAACTCTGCTGAGAAATCTGCGGTGAGCGGAAATGCGCAATAGCCTCGCTCATAGAAGTGCACAAAGAGATCAACTGAGACCTCTTGAGAGTCGAGACTCTCGCAAAACCAGTGTCAATAGAATCCAAAAGAGCTAGGAGCTCTTCACTCGAAGAAATCTGAGAAGAATCCATAGAATATAACGAAAATAAGTGTGGAAACAACCCAAGAAAATCCGTAGAGCACCACTCCGTCTAATTCCCTCACAAACCGCGAGTTCAAAGCTCGAGCGAAGAATCCGAATCTGAGTGAGCCACAAGGTGTGGACACACTCTCCCGAAAGATATGATGAAAATAAATAAGATTCTACGCTAAAATACACAACACGCAAGCGTGAAGTGGTCCCATAACCTGCTAGAAACTCAGCAGTGCACGAGGGGGAACGCTGCCGACGGTGAAACAACGAACTCAGATAAACTCAGATAATAGACATATATACTGAGTTTGTCACACAAGCTGATCACCGAAGATGACACACTGAATATGACACCTGACTGTACGAACTAGTCAGGGTGTCATTTCCAGCAGACAGTTGAAGTTGCACTTGCAGGGCACGAAAACTGGGTGCGACCAGTCCCTCCTGTCAATGCGATCCTCCAAAGACACGCGCACTCCTGCAATGTTCCAAAATTATCGGCACTATAATTTCGGTTATTCGAAGGTAGCAGAGTACACCCCCCTCCCGTCGATGTCGCCGAGGATTTTTTTGTGCATCAGATTTTCTGTGCGACAGATCCCGTAGCGACGAGTGAGCGCGACAGTCGTGTCGCCCGCGACGGTTCGGACGGAGACCCGTCACTGCGTGTCAGTTTGCCCGCATCATATGCCCGAGTCATACGAGACACTTGCTTGATCTGTTTTGGGATTTCAAACTGACACTTTTCGATCGGCCGCCACGTGGCCCGATCGAGCCTCGGCCAACTGCCGAGAGTTGTGCGACAGTGCTTAAAACAGTTTCACTAGGATTAGTGAAACAGTTTTCTCACTTCGAGCCCACACGTGCCACAAGCACGGTTTACAGTAGCTCTTTTTTCTTTTGCAGCGAATTATTTTCTGGAATAATTTGCCCGGCTCGAAGTTAGGAACTCTTCTGTTTGACTTTCCCGGTGCCCGCGAACCCCGTTTTTTCCGCTTTTCCGCGTTTAAGCATTGAGGGTTCATATTTGCGCTTGTGCGGTACAGTGATCTCTGGATTGTGGACCGGGTGAACGCGGATGCGGCGATTGTTGTTGTTTGCGTGTTTGGCGCCCTGTTTTCTTATTTTCTCCGCTTGCTTTTGCCGATTGGCGGCGGATGTTGCCTTTCGACAGACTTTTGGGATTGAGCGACGCAGAGCCGCGAGCTGTGGGCAAAGTTTGTTGCCCTTCGCAGTTTTCTTTCGGGGGCGCAAAGTCCGGTCATCTATTCTGCCTGAATATGCTATTATACATTCTATACAGCAATCTGTAGATATGCAGAAAACACATCTCAATTTCTGACATGAAGAAATTGGACATGAAAAAATGCCTTCAAGTTGATTACACATATTGCAGCAAGGTGCCTGAAAATTGCACAACTGTTTAATAAGAATAGTTTACAAGAAGAATGATAATTATAACAGTAATACATTACCTTAGATGCAGGTGCAGATGCCTCCTCGGTATCAGGAGCAAGTTCAGATATAGGCCTCTTGCCTTTGTCCTGTTATTACATAATTACCAAAATGATAAGTAAAAGTACATTGTTTCTAAGCAATGCAACCTACAAGCCAAACAAAGAAAGCAGTCATGACTGCAATCACCTCAGTGAATACAATGTTCTGCAGAAGGGCTGCATGCTCACTCATGAAAAGATCCACCTTCATGTTGCCAAGACAAATGGGGTGAGTCTTCATTATCTTATCATGGCAATTGTACCAAAGACCAACTGCCTCTACAAATGTATGCATCATGCAAAAGAATACAGTGGCAATAATCACAACTACCAGCAGCCTGATCAAAATATGTTGATCTTTGATGGCCTTTTGCAACTGAGCTGCTCTGGCCTCAGGCTGCATATTCTTCAGATTTTTGACCCATGCTTCAGCCTCCTCACGTTCAGCAGGTTTAAAGGAAACTCCATTCCCAACACCCATCTTGTACTTGATTCCTGCATCAAGGGCCTTGTGCCATCGATCGTATACACCAGCTGTGGGTCCACCCCTAATAGCATACAGGAGCTTGCCACCATCATGGGCCCGGGGACTAACCAGGCCCTCAGCAGCAGCAGCAGAGCCACTGGCACCAGCACCAGCAAGAGTTGACATTTTTGGAGCCATATCTGCACAAAAGAACAATATACATACACAATACTATTATTTCTTTATGAAAAGAGTACATACTTATCTTTATCAATCAGTCTTTCTTTTTATATTCCTCAGATACAAAGCCTATACCATATCTAAAAGACCACTTGTAAACTAAAGGCCTCTTTTCAGGCAAAGGTGCTGCTTCTGCTGCTGCCACGGAGATACGAGGTTCTGGAGCTTCGGCTGTTGCAGACATAGAACGGGCTGCTGCAGACATAGCACGTGTAGTCACAGGCATAACTACCTGAAGATAGAAGAAAGTTGAAGGAAGTTAGGAGTCTTGAAAACCTGCAAACAAAACAACAAACAGAACACAGTCACTCACCCGGAGTTTTCAAAGTGTATACCAGCGTCAGTTGTAAACACCCAGTTATCAGGCTTTTCCTCTGGAAACTCTCTATACATATAGTCTTGGTACCTTGTTTCAGCACAATACTGCGGATCTTTTGTCAACTGCGGATCTGCTTTCTTTTTACCCTTATTTTTCTTTTCTGCAGCTGCTGCTTTTTTCAGTTTCTTTTCTTCTGCTTCTGCTGCAAGTTCGACCCTTCTTTTGTCAGCCATAGCTATGGTCTTCTCAGTTGCTGCTGCAGCCAACTGTTTTTCCAAACTGTCTACTTGGTGTCTCAAACTGGTTATTTCTTCTCCAAATATACGCTCAGTGTTGCACGCCGTGTCCTCAAGGTCTTCATATTTTTCCTGCAAACTTTTCAGTTCGGTTTCCAGTTCAGTGATGCGTTGGTCTTTGTCATCCGGAGTTCTGTCAGGGGACTTCAGAACCCGGATCTTGGTGGCCGGTGCTCTTTTCAAAGCAGTCACTTCAGCAGTCAGGTCGTTTATCTGTTCACAATTCTGTAAGTTCGAACAGGTCAGTTTTTCTACCTTTGCTCTTTCTACAGAAAGTTCATATTCAGCGGACTCAAGTTCATAGCCTGTATCAGTGAGGTTATTTTTCAGCTCAGTGTTTTCAGCCGTCAGTGCTTCGATGCGGGTTTCCAGTTCAAAGATCCGGGCTGTGTTTTCAAGTTTCCGAGGACTGGACTGAGCAGAAGTAACTGGGGTTTCTGGCACTGAAATAATAGGAACTGAACTGGTACTGGCTGGCGGTGGTTTTGTGATGCGTTTTGTGCCCGGCTGGCGGATTGTCACTGGCGAAGAAAGCGGCGAATCAACACTGAGCCTGGCCATACTTAAGGAAAGCTGACCGGTATTTTGAGTTTGCTTAGAAAAAAAAGAGCCTCTGCTTCCTTCTAAACTGTCAAGAAACGCATCACAGGTTTGACCTAAAGTTGAGAATCCGCTGTCGTCAGTACAGTTATCGAACGCGTCTTCTTGATCCGCTGCACGAACGGCGGCGAAACAAGGAACAACAACTTTTTTGTGCAACGTATCAACAATAGAAGTATAGACTGTGGGGTCATCCGAGTTCTGAAGCCGCTCGCACTGTTTGACAAATAACGCTGGAGCTCCTTCTATCGAAAGCACTTTCTCACACGTCTCGATGCGGTGCTGGTCAACCGAACAAAAAACTCCTCCGTGTGCACACTTTGCGTCACAGCGTACATACGTATTGTTTTCGAACTTGAGAGTAACACAGCGAGCAAAACCGACTCTGGCTTTTTTCGAACGATTCGCAAACGTTGGCAGTTGACGTAACGGATCCCATATTGCACCTGCACTGTTAGGTTTGCGTGATACAACAAGGAGAGGGTTAGAATCGTCCATATTTTTACCTTTAAGAAGGTTGAAGAAAGCAAGCG
>LGRX02005768.1:0-23256 GCA_001247695.2 Cymbomonas tetramitiformis
AAAATCCGAATTGTGTACCTTTGCACGTTCAATCAAAAACATATTTCCGAGCATCTGTCGTAGTGCCCCAGGCACAATTGGTATCAATAAGCGTTATCTGAACACCTCCGCGCGTTCAGCCACGGCCACACCGTAACTTCCGTTATACTGAGGGGGGAGAACCGTACTTTTGGGAAACTTTGCGCAACTTTTACGTCAGAAATACCATTTTTTTTCAAAGAAGGAACCCGTATACTGCTCCCAAAAGTCACCAAACATCAGCATAACGTCCCCTTAACACTGGGGGCCCAACCAGGCTCTCGTTGGTCAAGATTGGTTTTCCGATCTTAAGTTCCAAGTCTGCCCCAGGCTACAAACAACCGTCAGAGAGCACCCTAAAGGGTTTCCCCGGTTTATAGTAGCCAGAAAAACCTCATAGCCCACCTCCCAGAGCCTTAAAAAGGCGAAAAACAGCCAAAAACAGCCCAAAATAGCCGTTTTAGCCAGTTTCCAGCCTACCCCAAAACCTCTCCCAGTAGCCCCCACCACCAAAAACCCCTTCCTTAGACCCCATAGAACAGCCTAGAAACCCCTGATACCGCCCTCACGGCCATCAGCAGCGGGGAAAGCTCCTCCAAATAGCGCTTTCAGCAGCCTCTGGACGTTTCTGGCAGTTTCTCTAGCACCTTCTGGTATCCTCCAGCAGTACCCTGACTGGAGCATTTTGGGACCTACGGAGCACAAATATCGTCTGGAGCCTTACTGGACCCCTATATTGGACCTGACACGCCTCCTTTCGCAGTTGCTTGACTCTTGCCCGCGCACCTAGGCACTCAAAAATCGTGTCGCGGAGCCCTGGCGAAATTTTGAGTTCGCTGGTGTATGGCAGTTCCTCCACAAGAATACAGAAGAGCGTGGTGGAAGCAGGGACCTCTGAAGTGGGTATTTCCTCCGGATCCTACCTACCCACCAGCAGGCGCTTTCTGGCAGAGCGGCCCTCCTTCCCCTTCTTCCTCTGACGACGAAGCGGAGGACAGCGACTGAACGCCTGGACAGAGTCACACTGGCTATCCCACCAGCGCACCACGACTACGAGTGGCATCGGCAAGGGAACTACCACTTCCACTACCCGATCACTCAAGATCTAGCAGCATTTCCCGCGTTTCCTGGTGCATTCCCAATAGACGTGATCGACGGCGCCCCCCCATCTCCAGACCTTAGCCCCGCTCCTTCTCCCCCTCCTTCGCCCCCAGAAAGCGACATCGAAGAGTAAATAAAAGGCGGGCAGACTATATCCTCTGCTCACCTGTGGCTTTTGCCACACCCAGCTCTCGATTTAATCAGCTCTACAGTCAGCATGTCGCAACACACCTCAGAGCCGCTTTCCAACATGGGAGTCAATTCAGAGTCGCTACGCCCCCCATTATTTTCACCCTTCACCTTTCCGTCCCCCACCGCATTCGCTTCCACTTTTCCCTTCCCTCTCCCGGGCACCACCATGCCCTATACCGCTGTACCACGCCCATATACTCTACCCGATGGCACCCCTACGCAAGCTGTGTGGAATGGCTCCAGCTGGGTATTCCCCCAGACAGCGCCCATTGCTGGGGGAGTGTCCCCAGTATCATTTACATTGGGGACCCATCACCCCATGGGTTCGTACCCCACGCCATATCAACAGCATCTGCAACAGCAGCAACAGTGGCAGGCGTACCAGCAACAGTGGCCACAGCAGCAACAGCCGCTGGAGCCAGTGCAGCAGCAGCTACAGCAGCAGCAGTTCCAGCAGCAGCAGTTACAGCAGCAGCAACAGCAGCAGCCGCAGCCGCAGCCGCAACAACAACCACAGCAGCCCCATCAGCTGGTACCAGCTACCTCGGCGCTTCATGACTCTGGTGCGGATCTCTCATCGCTGCAGCACTTCATCAGCATCAGCGCCGCAGCCCTGCCAGACCCTCTGCAGGTACCCCCTGACAGCGGAGCTCAGCAGAGCGTCTCGGGCGGGACCCAGCTCTTGGTACGCCACCTCCCCGCGGTGGCAGCAGCCTCAGAGACCCGCCGGCGTCGACGTTCCCGAAGAGTATCCTCGGGCCCTGCGACGCACGGTAGGCACCTTCCAGGTCTGAGCCATGCACCTGATCACTCCGACCCCGACTCCGGTACGGACGTCAGCCGCACCAGCACGGGGTCCAGAGGCAGCCGGAGCACGCAGGCACGGGCTGAGCGCAGGCGGAGGGCCGCCCACAGGTCCGGATCTGACTCGGACGCGAGCAGCCGAAGCGAGCACATTCGCAGGGAAGTCCTGGCGGCAGTACAGGCCCTGGACATCTCCGCGGTGCTCTCGAGAGGACTCGCCCCGCCCGGCGCGACGACATCTGCAGGAGCCTCTCCACCAGGCGACCCTCAGAGCAGCGCGCAGGGGGCCCTGACGGCGGATCATTCACTCGAGGCGGACGCCGCTGACAGCGTAACCCCCCCAGTATCTCAGATTGTCGCTGAAACTGCCCCCGCCGAACCTCCCACTCAGGGTCGGCCAAATCCTCTCAACATGATGGCTATTACCCTTCGGGTGGCTTAAGCCGCGCTAACAGCGATTTAGGGTGGCTTAAGCCACCTTAACGTTTTCAATTATTGCGGGAGCTATCGGTACCGGAAACTAGATTTTTGAAGCTCAAAATGACGGCGACAATGTCTTCTTTTAGACACTATATGCACTATTCGGCGAGCCCAAGTTCCCGGTGAGCAATTTTGGGAAGTATCCAAGAGGGTGCAACATTTAGTGAATTTTGAGCGATTTTCCCGGTTTTTGCATACCCATGCTACTTCAACCGAGATTTTGAGGGTCAAGATGACCTCGGATCAAACTCTTGGCAGCACACTACAGAAAGAGCAGCTCGAGATCTTGACATCATAGGCCTCCAAATTTTGAAAAGCGCCTTCGAGGAAGCCCCCGTGAGCTAATTGGCTTAAGGTGGCTTAAGCCATCTTAAGGAAAATTGGGAAATACCCACCCTACTTCAACCGAAATTTTGAGGGTCAAGATGAACTCAGATCAAACTTTTGATAAGACACTGCAGAAAGAGCAGCTCAAGATCTTGACGACACAGGTCTCCAAATTTTGAAAGCACCGCCGAGGAAGCCCCGATGAGCCCTTCAAGTTAAGGTGGCTTAAGCCACCTTAAGCTGCGGGTAATAGGCAATGATGGTGGCTCGCCGGCGGCAGTCGGTGGAGACGGTAGTGCACGGCGGTGGCAACCCTGACTCGGAGCGCAGAGACCCCAGTTCAAGGGACTCGCCTCCAGGCCCCCCTAGTGACCCACCTCCAGACCCCCCTGGTGACCCCGCCCAAGGGCCAGAACCCTCCTACCCTCAGTACCCAGAGGTTCGGGCTCTTTTCATCACCCATGACGGTGGGTCGTTGTGGGTACACCAGTCAGCAGGGGTGCGAGGCGCGGCAACCGTCTCCCTACCATGGGATGAACGCCGCAGGGCTGGGGTGCAGGGCGACTCCATCCTCTTTAGGATTATGCATCTGCTGGGAGCGCCACTGACTGCCTACGCACGCATGGGAGGCCGCCTGCATTACGCACCCCTACCACTCACTAACCCTCGTGTAGAGACCTGGGTGCTTATGGTCGACCGCGAAGTCATGGACATGGCTATGGGAGACCCAGCTGCGGCCAACGTGCGGTCAACGAGCATGGGACAGCCGGTGTGGGAATGGATACCGGCTACCGCGCGGGAATCGGAGATGTCACACTTCGACCAGGACGGCCTCGCCGCGTGGTCTGAAGTCAGCAACTCCGACTGGTACCGAAGCATGAGCGTAGTGGCCGCGCAACCACCCACTCCTATGCCCTTCCACACGCCTCTTCCGCTCCCCGCTCCATCACCAACACCTGCTCCACCGCCTACTTCTGGGCCCCCAGCCTCTGCATTACCGCCCGCCTCAACCGCAGTCCCCACAAATCCCACGCCTGCGCTTCCACCTGCACATGCCCCTGGACCACCACCTTCAGCCCGCTTCCCCCACTCCGCCACTGCGAATCCCATCCTTTCTCCCAGCGCCGCACCCTTTGTACCAGGCATCATCCGACTGCCGCAGGGCACTAATCTGCGAGCATCTTCGGACGAGGTCCGCCTGGAGCACAAAACCAAGGAGATGGTGCTGAAGCTGATCAGGGGTGTGACCAGATTCCCTCGCTCCGCGTCCGACACTAAATCGGCCGACAAGGATGGCCTTCTGGCGCAGTTAGAGCACTACTCCAACATGGTGCGGAAGATATTCCAAGAGGCCATCGTGATCGAGGCGCTGACCACTCCCAGCTGTACGCCGTCTGTATCAGCGTACCAGGCGAGCGTGTCGAGCCTCCTCTGGAGCTTTAAGGAGCACACTCTTCAGGACCAACAGAAGAAATTCTTGGAGCGTGCGGCGGGGACCTTCGGGTCCGACCAGGCCTGGCACCGGCGCTACGTGGAGCTGGACGTGTTCTTCAGCGATCTGGCGGTGTGCTCCCTAACACAGGCCTACCTGGAGAACGCACACGGTGAGGCCGTTGCACTGAGGCAGGCGACGAGCGAGACCGCGGCGGAGTATTTTTCGCGATTGGAGACCCGCATGGCCTCCGTCAACTTCCTGGCTGGCAGAGTCCCCAATTGCGTGGAGATGTCCAACCTGTCCATGCTCTCCACGTACCGCCGAGGGTTGAAGTATGCACCCAAGGTGATGCGGCGCCTGAGAGCCATCCACCTGGATGTCTCCAAGCCAGAGGAGTGGGAGAGGGAGGCTGTCACTGACGATATCCCAGGCACTCACAACGCCCTGTTGAAGATACGGGAGGTCGCTGACATTTTACACATCTGACGAGGTTCTGAGGGTTGAATATGAGTTTTTGGCCAGTTCGTGAAGCAATTTTGCAAAATGTGACTCGTTTTCGTGGGGTACTTTGGGAGACTTCAGCAAGGCAAAACTGGGTTCGTAATCACAATTTTATTTTTAAGCAGGATTTCACTAAAGTGGTAAATATCAAGAATTTTCATTTCAGAAATTTATCCAATACCCTCATAGTTAATGGTGTTCCAACACACTCGGCTGGTCCATTTCATGGAAGCAACTACTAATGCTGCGGCAAAAACTAGAAACCTAGCTCTTCATCCTTTGGGACCTTCCCGCTTACACGTTCCCATGAACCTAACCTGTGAGCTATCTGTGCGTACTAACTCGTTGCCATGCGGTCTTCTTAATCATTCTCGGAAAGTCAATGCCCCCGAGAGGATCTTCTCTTCATTCGTCAAGGTCACGTCCGGGTGCAGCGGAAGGTCGGTAGGCTTGCCCGCGATCTTCATGAATTTCGCTGGCACACGAGTGCAGCAGGCAAACTTCAAGCAAAATTGAAATTTTGTCTCAACCCAAACTTCATTCACCAGGCGTTTGCCCATTACCGCAACGCGTGGCGCACGTGCCCCCAAAACAGGCTGTTCCACTTTCTTCCCGGTCTCCCGCGCCAAAGTTTTTTGAGTGGCACATCCTTGTTGACAAAACTTTGCCGCACAAGTTGCCTGGCGTCAAGAACCAGGGAGTACCATCCACTGACCTTGTTTCATTCCGTTGCCATTTGCCTGCACCGTGGGTGTCGGGGTAATCTGGACCGCCGCCATTTCCTTCAAAAGGTACTGGACTTCGTTCACAGTGAAACCCGACTGCAGGTAAACCCAATTTCCAGGTGTGAACTTGGCTTCCTTCAGCACGCAACACATGTGCACGCACCAATGCACGGCGGTTCCTCGGCCACGTCTTGTCATCAACGTTTGCCAAGTCTTGCAGCTACAAGAGATGCGTTGTCTTGCCACTTGTTGCTCGTTACGTTCTCCGAAGAATACCTCCGTGGACGCGTCGATGTAGCCGAACACAACTTGATGTGCAACTTCTTTCTTGCCATCAACGGCCACGGTGAAACTGCGATCAAGAATGCCGTTGACAACATTTCGCCTTGAGAGCCTCGGAGTCGGGGCGCCCACCTGCAAAATGATACTTTACTATGAAATTAGGAGAACACGTTCCAAAAACAAAAAGTGTTCGTTCTAGGGTTTCTAGGGTTTTAGGGTGATTCACCTGTAACACGGTGCACTTTGTTTCCCCGAGAAACAGGCTGGCAAGCATCTTGGCATGCCATGGCGGTGTGGCCAGTTGGTACATGACCTCCAGTTGAGTCCCAACACTCAACCTCGCGCCAAGTCGCTCCGTAGAATGGTAGTGCACCTCACCGAGGAACTCGACAACGAGCTCCTTCTTCACACGCGCCGAAGTGAACCACTCCTTGTCCGCCGCGGTGCTGTTCCGGTCCGAGTCCACCAACCATTCCCAAGCAGTGCCGTCTTCGTTTCGCTTGGCAGCGATGATCGCGGGTGCCGCATCAGTCAAGTCGACTTCCACGCGCCTTTTCTTTGGGAAATGGCGTTGCGTGTCCGGGCGATGGTTGCGGGAATCCAGATGGGAAGGGGTTGTTTTCAGGTACGCCTCCTGTAACTCATTCAGCGTGTCACATGCGAAGTGACGACCTCGACGTGAAGCCTGCTCCAGTTCGCGTCTTTCTTGGTAAAGAGTTCCAGTGCGGCCATGCTCTCGTTGTTCATGTCCCCCCGCCAAGATGAATTGCAACTTGTACGACTGCTGGATGAAACTGACCGCCGTCACGTGGAAGCACTCCGCCATGGTGACGAGTCCGCCGAACACTTTCTTCTCGCGTCCGATCAAAGGTTCCGTCAAGTTGGCACCCTTGTCAGAGAAGAAATGCAAGCAGCGCATTGCCTCTCGCTCGTAGAACGACACAAGCTGCATCAGGTTGTACTCCACGTCCTTCCTGGTTTGCTGCTCGATGAAAATGAACAAAGACTTCCGACTTTCCATGATCGTCAAGGGTGAAAGGGCTTCAAGCCAATTGTTGGTCAATCGATTGTACTCCTCCTCCTCGAAGTCGTCCTCCAGCCATTTGCAGTGATTACCCACTGCCTTCACCACGTGCAAGTCGCAATCCTCTTCGATGCATTCGCCCTCCTCATTGGTCACGCGGGTCTTCCTGCGTTGGTCGAGTGGCAGGTGCTTGTTGTAGTGTAACCGGAGTCCTGCCCAGCCACCTCCACCACTGTCCCGCACGTACCGTCGGGCACGAAGGCTTGGTTTTCCTTTCGGAAATTCCTTGGCCAGTAGCTCCTTGCTATAGATCTCGCCGTTCACATCTTCCTTGCACTTCAAGGCCAACGTATAGTCGATGCCTTCCCACATTTTTGCTTCGTCTTCGCCTCGCTCGCCTCGGGGCAATGGGAAAGTCGCCAACTTCACGATGCCCAAGGAAGGAAAGACAGCACACACCTGTCACACAATAAAATTAGCCTTAGATTAACAAACTCACGACTCAAACGTTACTACTTGGTTCGCAAACCCTCACCTGCTCAATGACTGAGGTCCTCACTAGGCTGTGCCCACCATCCGAGTAAGCCGGTGAAAGATTGAACGGCGGTTTGCCGATGCGTCTGTCCATCAGCAACATGATCTCCGCAGGAGACCAAGGCAAATCGATGGGAGACATGAAGTATTTCAGCGGATGTCGATCAAAGTGGAACAAGCGGAAACCCTTCGACTTGAGAATGCGATCAAGCTCTTCACATTCCTTTTCGGCGCTCTTGTTGATTTTATGGTCACCAAGTGCTTGTTTCGCCTTCAGTACAGCCGCATTCACCGCCCGGTTGTCTTGCACCTAATGCGAAACAAAAGAAATAAACCAGTTTCCTCATTAATGTCAAAAAGTAGAGAAACATGTAAACTTCAAAGCGAAACCATAAAAAATAGCCAGTTTCCTCATTAATGTCAAAAAGTAGAGAAACATGTAAACTTCAAAGCGAAACCAAAAAAATAGCCAGTTTCCTCATTAATGTTAAAAACTAGAGAAACATGTAAACTTCAAAGCGAAACCAAAAAAAATATCCAGTTTCCTCATTAATGTTAAAAAGTAAACAAACGTGTAAAATGCGAGGCATTCTAATAGAAACGTACCAGTTTCATCATTAATGTGAAAACATTAAGAAACAGATAAAATGCTAAGCAAAACAAAAAGGAAAGAACTTGTACCTCAAGAGCGACATTGAACACATCTTCCAGTCCAACTTCATCGGAAGAGAGCATCTTCTGAAACGCATGCATTGTGGCCGCATGTTTCAGTTTCTCCGTGGAAGCGTGGCCAAAAGCTGGAACGGCTTTCGCAATTGCATCTCGCGTTTCCGTCGAAAGAATCGCCTTGCCTTTCTTGTTCGCGGGTGTACAAGTGTGCACACCCTTGTGCTCAAAGAATAGAAGTGTCCCAGAAAACTTATTCGAGGTCACACAAGCACAGATGCAGCGTGCTGAGCACGAAACAGCCTTAGTAGCAACTTGGCACTTCGGGCACATGGGACCAAAAACCTGGTTCGCGGAAAAAAATATTAGAAAACGTCACGAAAAAATAACGCGGAAACTTGAGAATATTTCTGGAATGTGAAATAAACCAAAACCGAAAGTATTTGTTTACCTTATTCCCAAGGTATTCCTCGTCTTTGCTTCCTGAGGTACGTTTCTTCACCCGTTTGACGAAGTGCTTACCACCGACTTGAAAGAAAACGCAGTCTTTTTCCTTGCAAATGTACTCGCCAAGGCAGTGTTGGGCACGTGCGGTGACATTGCCTTTCCCGTATAACTCCGTTAACTGCTTCCAAGTGGTATTTCCAGGTTCAGACCAGCAGCGATTGGTAACGAAAAAGTCCAATTGCAACATTGGAACGCCTTTCCTTCCCCCTTCAAGTTCACCTTTAAAGTGCGTAGCAAAAAGAACATCCCCTGAAACGTCCAAGGGAACCTTGGAAGTCTTAACGACATCTGAAGGCCAGACCACCCCTTCTTCGTCGGAAATAGGTGTGCTGTCGGTGTCTTCATCTGGTTATGTTTTCTTCGTGCGACTTGCCTTCGAACTGACGGCTGTAATTCTGACATCCTCTTCCGAGTCCGAAGATGTTTTAGCTTTGACATTGGAGTCTTCCACCTCAAAATCTTCAATGAAAATCTGGTAAAGATGCTCAGGTTCTACTGGGTACAGGTCAGAGGTTTCGAAAATATCGTTAGTCTCCAAGTCCATCAGCGTGAAACATTGTTCATCGCTCAGACGAAATATTTTAGTAATTACGTCTGAAGCAACGTAGCCTTCTCCTTTTGCGTAGTAAACTGGAAGTTCAAATATTTTTTCTGTGCCATCGCTTTTATAAACAAAACTCACAAATTTTGACCCCATGACAGCACGTTAACCTCCGGAGGCAACGCCTCCGAAAAATAGTTTGAAAAGAACAACCCCGCAAACAAAATGTATTTTCGTTTTTTGACACTCGTTCGAAAATAAAGTGTGCCAGCCGGTATATTTAGCGATCGAATAATTTTTTTTATTGTCTGGAAAAAAATATTATAAATTTTCAATTCGAAACAGCGCGCGTACTGACCCGCAAAATTAACTAACCCACAGACGTGACAGGTCAGAGAAAGAAACTCGAGTTTGCTTATTTTCGAAAAGTACACGGCTTACATTTTATACAAACAAAGTCAATAAATGTTACCAGTCTAAACAAACTATAATGTTCGCCTACGTCTCACATCTGCATGAGGTGCAAAGTTCCTCGAACTGTTCAGAGTTTCTGAACGGCCTAGAACAGTTACACGCCGGCTGGTCCCAGCGGCGGGGACAATTGAGCATGGTGAAAAGCGTCCAGTGACATCCCGGAGTCCCGCCAGGAATGTCTGCTGGGACAATCATTGTCCGCGGTGTAGTCCACTCGTTGCCAGCACGGTCGGGGTAGTCTCCATCGCGCGCCATCAGTTCAAAAACTAAATGCGAACGGGTGCGACGGACGAAGCGCCAACTGGCGAACCCGGCGTCTCTTCTTCCACGTTCCATGTTGCGCACGTTGTAATGAGTTGAAAGGCGCCACTGCTCAAGCTGGCAATCGTTACAGCGCAAGTGTTGAATGTTGTGGGTTGCAATCATCTCCCTATCGTGTGCGCCTGCAACAAAGTAGTCAATAAATCTATACACGGAAGGCATAGTTTTGATAGTTTTCCACCGGAAAAAGAGTTAACGTGCTGGCGCGTTTTATGTTTTATGTCTTGTGTTGTCTTTCTGGGTTGTGTCTTCTAACGGTGCACTTAAATTTATTTATCGAAAATTATATTAATTTAATAAAATAATAAAATAATAAAAAAGACTACAGTTTCCTCAAAGTAAAAAAAAATATTTTTCCGAATCGAAACCGCGCGCGCTGTGACCGTTAAAGCTGTCGAAGCTGACGACTCGACGGACCGACCGTCTGAAATTTTAGCAAAAAGCCTGAAAAGAAAATATAAAGTAAAGTACAGTAAAACCCCAACCAGCTTCTAGCAAAGCGTTGCGCCGACTTATTACTTTTTTCTCACTCTACGCGTTCTCTCTTTTTTTTTCAACATGCCAAAAAAGAAAGCTCCTGCAAAAAAGGCGGATCAATCAGAAAGCACTACAAGGCACAACTACCAAGAAGTTTTCGATGGGCACTTTGAGGAATTAATCAAGGATGCAAAGCTTGCTGAGTGCTGGTTCGGGGATAATCCTCGTGGGGATGTGAACGACGGCACGGACGTGAAGAACAGTTACGCGCTGCACGGAAAGTTGCGAGACGAGCCCCCGATGTTGTGGATGCGTAACACCGGAACTCACGTGTCCTACCAGCACGTTCCAAAGTCGTAAGTTCTAACTCTTTTTAACTTACTTTCTTTTGGAACTGTTTTAGCATTAATGAAGAAACTGTTTGTTTCCTTTTGTTTGCGTGTTCATTCTTGTTATTTCACTGTGTTTTAGCATTAATGACAAAACAGCCTGTTTTCTTTAGTTTCGTCTTACATTTTGCCTTTTGTAGGACAAAAGCACATTAATGAAGATCTTGCAGTTTTGTTTCGTTTTCCTTGTGCATTCTTGTTATTTCTTACTGTTTTAGCATTAATGAGAAAACATCCTGTTTCCTTAACTTTCGTGTTACAGTTTGCCTTTTGTAGGACAAAAGCACATTAATGAAGATCTTGAAGTTTTGTTTCGTTTTTCTTGTGCATTCTTGTTTTTTCACACTGTTTTAGCATTAATGACAAAACAGCCTGTTTTCTTTAGTTTCGTCTTACATTTTGCCTTTTGTAGGACAAAAGCATATTAATGAAGATCTTGCAGTTTTGTTACGTTTTTCTTGTGCATTCTTGTTTTTTCACACTGTTTTAGCATTAATGACAAAACAGCCTGTTTTCTTTAGTTTCGTCTTACATTTTGCCTTTTGTAGGACAAAAGCACATTAATTAATGAAGATCTTGCAGTTTTGTTACGTTTCTCTTGTGCATTCTTGTTATTTCACACTGTTTCAGCATTAATGAGAAAACAGCTTGTTTCCTTAACTTTCGTGTTACAGATTGCCTTTTGTAGGACAAAAGCACATTAATTAAGATCTTAGAGTTTTGTTTCGTTTTTCTTGTGCATTCTTGTTATTTCTCATTGTTTTAGCATTAATGAGAAAACAGCTTGTTTCCTTAACTTTCGTGTTACAGTTTGCCTTTTGTAGGACAAAAGCACATTAATGAAGAACTTGGAGTTTTGTTCCTGATTTCGTGTACATTCTTCTTATTTCTTACTGTTTCAGCATTAATGAGAAAAGTACATGTTTCCTTTACATTCCTGACATTTCGCCTTTGAAAGTTTCTTGGAAGTGTCGTTAGTTGATGTTGTTCTTGTTGCAGGGTTAGTGCCGTCGATTCATCCGAGGGGTCTTGCGTCGCTGCAAGTTCCGACTCTTCAGAGGCATCGCGACCGCGCTTGCTTGTTGATGATTCATCCGATGAAGAATCTGATGCATGCCAACCCTTGCCGAGGTCTTGGTACAACTGTTCCGATCCCAAGGTTGCGCGAAGGAGAATGAAGAATAAGTTAGATGCCGAACGTGCGGCCAAAAAACGAAAGTTGCAAGGAAAAGTTTGGTGGCTAGATTCCCAGTGGTAACTTGACTTAGAGTACAAAAACATATTTTTTAAAAATATAATTTAGACTCTTGCTTGTGTTGTGCTATTTTTGCTTTTGCAGTTACAAGTATATTTGCATTGATGGCCACGGCCGTCATGCTTTCTACACCGAGGCATGGGCTAACGGATGCACACTTCGTCGTGCAACTGTCAAGCCCAAGGACAAGATGTTTGAAGTCCATGACGCAAACATTCTTGATAGGGATCTCACTAGCAACGAGATCACCACGTTGGCAGTGGCAAAGATCCACGTCAACGACAAGGGCGCGAAGGAGCGTACCTTTTTTCAAGAACTCAGCATGTTCAAGTAAGTGTCCCCTTAAAACTTTATAGTTTCACTCAAAATATTTCTGACCTTCAAAAAGCCTATTATTTTACGAGTACATATTTTACCTTCGAACTTGACCTTTATTTCAATACTATAAACTTCACCTAAACCAAAACACTGTTTTTTTAGGTGGAACATCCTTGCTCAACAAAAGGCCAATAAAAAGAAGAAGGTCAAGTCCACCGAGCTCCTTGCACTGTTCGAGAGCCCTGATTTCGATCAGAGGTTTTTCCAGCGACTCTTAAAGATTGTAGAGTACTTATCCGACAAGGAGGAGATCGAGGGAATCATCCGTACCTGTTGTACCACTCTTGGTAAAGGGTGCTGCTTGAATCTCGAGTCTTTGTACCTCAACAAAGAACTGGAAAGGCTCACCCTGCCATTGCAGCTGCAAGCTTTCAAGGAGTGCGAGCTTAGTTTGCCCTTTGTGGAGAACACGCCTTCGGGCGGCGTTCGGAAGATCTCTGACGCGGGCAAGCTGAAGGCCATTGACGCAAGTGTTGCGCGGCCTACGAGGATCATCACCTCTCCCCGCTCTTTCACCGATTGCTGCACAGTCCTTTGGATGAGAGCCCAAGTGGTTTTGCACATCGCAAACATGGGCGGGCAGGCAACGGACACCGAGAAAGCCACGCAATGGCTGGATAGCTTGCAGGCCGGGAAACAGGATGCTACTTTGCTTGGAGAGGTACATTACTTGTCTATTTGATTTGTTGCTTTATATTTTTGCATGGAGACATGGCTTTTACATCATTCGGTTATTTTTTCAGTACGATGGGGTGAAGGCACCTTCAGCTCCAAATGCCGGGCGCCTGGTGGGGAAGGAGGACATCTTTGTGAAGAAGACCGTGAAGAAGTACATTGACTTCTGTCGTTGGAAAGAGAGAACCGAGGAGCGAACAGGGGCCACTTCCGAAGCAGGAGATGATGACGTTTCGCAAGGTGATGTTGAAGAAGAAGAGGGAGAAGAGGAAGGAGAAGAGGACGAAATTGATGAAGACGATTTCAACCTCACGGATGAAGAAGATGACGAGCGAGAAGCCCGTCTGGGGAGGCAAGAGAAGCGAAAGCTCGTCGAGCAGTTCGACGAGAGGGAGAGGAAGCTGTCGAAGAAGGGAAAGAGAGACCCAACTTTCATCGAAGAAAAGTAAGTTTCTTGCCCACAATTCTTGAAGTACCCGTGACACCGGAAGACTGATTGAAGTAATGCTTTTGTAACAGAGAAACAATGGATAAATTGGGTGCTGAACTGGAAGATGCCGAAGCCAAGGACAAGGAGGCGGCGGAAAAGCTTGCCAAGAAGAAGGAGGAGAAATTGCAAGAGCTGGAGGCGGAGAAAGCGGCACGGAAGATGGCCAAAGAGACCCAGCGGAGGGAAAGCATTGCATCGGAAGAAGTCATGGAAGAAGCAGAGCCTGACCAGCCGCTTGATTTGACAACAGCTAAAGAGCAATACGTGCTACAACCCCATGGAGGAGTGTTCCGAAATGGCCAGGAGATTGAGTGGGGGCCGTCTGTGGAAATTATGTCTTTCATTTCGGAACGGTGGACGTCCCTTGAATACGAGCAGAACTATTTCGTGCACGTGCTACTCCTGTCGACGTCTGACATCATCAAGGAGCATGCTGGTCAAAGGAAGAAGCGCGGTAAAGCGGGAGAACCGGAGAAGAGAATGTATTTTTGTTTGAGGAAGCACAAGCTGGCGGGTGCCGTGCAAGATCCCGTTGTTCTTACGTCGAAAGTAATGATTGGTGGAGGTAAGTTGCTTGTTGTGTAGTGTACCTGTTTAATGATGCACTCTTACATTTACATCCTCTGTTGAAGACGAGACACCGGACTGAAACAGGTGTCCCCATGCTTACGTTGATCCTTGGAACGTACGAAGAGGTTGGCGCCACCATGCACGCCACTCTGATGGAGGGTGTTGGAGTTGCCGCCATCATCACGGATGTGCCATGGGGAGATGAAAAGGAGACATCGTACAACACAAAGGTTGACTGGGGAGCAGCCATGCGCGCGGTGAGTGTGGTGTTTGATGCGAACAAGGATCTCGAGGAGGAGAACAAGAAACGGGATCTGGGAAAAGTTGATGGAGACACAATAATGTTCGCGATGGGTGACATCACGGCACTGAATGCAATCAACCAAGAAGCGGCGAAAACTAAGTTGAAGGTAAGATGGTCACTTTCTTTTCAGCTATATTTAAATGTGAATATTGGTTAACTTAGTAGAAGAACCTTTTTGGTGTAGGTGTATAATAATATGCCTGGATTTGTTAAGCTTGATGGGAACCGCATGACGGAGGTGAAAGGCAATACGCCTATTGCCTCTGGTCATCTGTACACGACACTGGCACGATATTTGAACAAGCCCAAGTTGGACTACAAGAAGCAAGTGGAGTTGAAGTCGGAAAAGTTGAAGGAGGAAACGGGCATCACCCATCTCACCAACTTCTACTGTGGCAACGTGCTTGGCCCATTTTCCGTTCAGGAGTGGGATGTGGCCGAGAGCCTGCTGGAGGCAAACATGACGAATCTCATTAAGGAGGGCAAGTGCAATTATACTCTGAGCAAAGCCTTGGGCATGTACACGGGTAAGCTCTGGAACGAGTTCCATGAATACGGCAAGTCATTTCAGGCCCTTCACTCGCAGAAAGTGTTCAAGCATTGCTGCTACACTACGGGATGCGTGGCATTGGACAAGATCTGCGAGGCCAACAAGGAAACGCTGGTCGTGGGACAGAAGTCCATTCCTTTGTGCGAGTACCTGGTGGAACGGTACACAAGTGCCATGGGACAGGTGGTGATGGATCCCTTCATGGGTTCCGGTAGTTGCGGAGTGGCGGCGATTCGGAAGGGAAGATGCTTCTACGGGTTTGAGCAGAAACAAACCAACTTTTTTGCAGCCCTGTTCCACCTCTCTCATGCTGTGCAGTCTTACGTGGACGGCACTAACGAGGAGGAATACTCTCCACCGTAGGCCCCCTTGGGGAAGTTGGCTACGTAGATGCAGATGTTCCGTTTAGTACGCACAGATAGCTCACAGGTTAGGTTCATGGTTAAGGTGGGAACGTGTAAGCGGGAAGGTCCCAAAGGATGAAGAGCTAGGTTTCTGGTTTTTGCCGCAGCATTAGTAGTTGCTTCCATGAAATGGGCCAGCCGAGTGTGTTGGAACAATGAACTTGAATGAACTTGATGTAATCTATGATTGTATTAGCCACCGACCGCCCTGCATCAAGAGTCTTGGTGCAGGCCTCGGGAAGAATTAGCAACGATGGGGAAAAAATCGGTTGCCTTTTCATGGTTGCACGCGTCATCCTGAAACTCATGAAAGCCAGCAGTCGAATTCGGGCATTTGTGCATCCCAAAAGGACAACCGTAATGACGCAACCTTCAAAGTGGAGTACATAAAATTCCTCTCATTAAAAGTATGTCCGAAAACGACAAACTCGGGTCCTCGTTACCTCGTAACCTCGTTACTTGAGTTTGGTGGGTCGCTGAGGAGGTGGAGAATGTCATTGACACGGAGGCGGCTCAGAGGCGCACTCAAGACCGTCCTCCCCGTACTGTTTCTTTCGCCAACCCATCACCTCGCACTCCCTTCTTCAGGCGTACCCCCTCCTCGAGCCGCCCAGCTCTCGCCATGCTGGAGAATGGGCCCACCACCACCGCTGCCGCGGCAGTTACCCCATTGCCACCACCACCTGGTCTCTCCCGCCCTGACGCTCCGAAGGTCCGCCGGTGCTTCGCCTGCGGCTCCGCGGAGCACATCGTCCGTAACTGCACGGATGAGACCAAGCTCAAGGAGTGGAGGGCCAATGCACCTGCTCGATTGGCAAATTCCCCTGGGTTCGTAGCCGCCGTCGTCTGGGCCATCGAGCAGCAGGAGGACATCTCCTCGGTGGATGGCGTCCCAGAGGAGTTGTCCGAGGAGGTCTTGGCACTTGCTACCTGTGAGGACGAGCAGAGCTACCAGACCCTGGCGGCCCTCGCTGGTATCGAGCTTGTGGAGGGTGACGGCCTTCCCCCGGTTGAGGACGATGAATGACTGGCCGGCGACCAGTCCCCGACCCTGCCCTTCGGGGAAGTGAGGTCATACCCTGATGATCAGACCCTCTCCGCCCTGGAGAAGCGGTCAGAGCCAGTGGAACCCCGACGCGCACGAGGACGCAGAGATCCTTGGGGCCATCGACCTCATCCCAAGAGCGTGGCCTTCACCTCTGGAACCCGCTTGCGACGCACCTACCGCTCAGCTGGTGCCCCATCGCTGCCGAGGGATGACCTGACCAGCCACCCCCTTGCAGAAAGCGCCCCTTTCGACGAGCCGTCACTCCCTCTTGATGACGGCCCTGCTTACACACAGGCAAGGATCGAGGGTCGGAGGGGGCGGCGAGTTCCCCGGCACAGACCCCCCATTATGGGCAGCAACCGTGGAGAGCCCCGCGATCTTCGCCCCCAACCGCGTGTTGTCCTACCATTACCCAACTATCAGTCCAACCTTGCAGATCCGCGGAAGAGGCTAACTGCGTGGCACTGGAAGAGAGATCTGTACTCCCTCCCTCTCGAGGTCGCCATGCAAAAGGTTCGCAGAGCTCTGCGCAAATCCCCGGAGGCTGCCAAAGACCTGGTGGATAAGATGTGGGAGCGCACCCGTAGCCGCATACGCTCTGGGAGTCGATCGCCAAAGGAGCACGTGAACCGCGCCAACCAGCTGGCGGAGAGAGTACGCATTGCCCGCGAGCCTCAAGATCGCAGGGAGGGCCATCAGCGCATAGCATTGTGGCACCTCCTCTCACACGACGGCCGCCAGCAAGCCCTCGAGCCCCCTAGCGTCAGCCCCTCCGACCTCTACGCGGCCTGAAGAGAGCTGTCGCCCGCCGAGCAGCTGGAGGCGATCGCCACTTCGAGCCCAGACTCTTTCCCCGGTAGCAGGCTGTGGGAAAAGGAGGGCGTGCGAAGAGCAGCAGCGAGATCCTCGGCATCTCTCTGCACCCTGGACACTGAAGTGGGCACGATACCCGGGACAGCGGGAGACGTGGGCCTACCTGGTGCCTGGTGCAGTCTACACGCAGTACACCAGTACAAGATGAGGAAGCTGGGTCCCAGCCCCTTGGGAGCATCCCCTCCGTCATCCCCGCTGGTCGAGCCCACGACAGAGACGACATCTTCGCACCAGTGTTGTCAGTAGGTCACTTATGGGGCACAGTATAGTCGACAGTATAGTAGGTACTATTTATGGGCTCGACAATATGTCGACAGTAGTTAGTGGGGTCAGTAACTTGCATGAAATTGATAGTAGGTGCGACAGTAGCAGTAGTTGCGACAGTAGCAGTAGTTGCGACAGTAGCTATAGGGGTTATGGCAGTAGTTCGACAGTATATCGAGGTGCGCGGGCGGTGCGCGGGCGGTGTGGGGGCGGTGCGCGTGCGGTGCGCGGTGAAATGTAATAATGCAGTGAGATGCAATAATGCGGTGAGATGACATTTTCGACATGAGGTAGTTGTCAGGCACTGCCTGTCTTGACAATGCGCGATGGAGGCAGAGTTGTCGCAGCGGTACAGGCGCCTCGGTGGCCCCCCCGGAGAGCCGGGGGGGGTCGCCGGGGCGCAGGCGAGGCAGGGGAGCTGATCTGGGACACGTCATTAGCATTTATGCTCCTCAGGATATTTTTCATATAAATATTTTGAATATTTTTCATATAAATATTTTAAAATATTTCTGAATATTTCTGAATATTTTTATATTTTTATATTTTACTTTTTCGTGTATAAATTTAAATAAGCGGCGACTTGACAAGAACCCTTGTCCGCAGACGTGTCATCCGAGGTGGACCAACCAGAGTACTCCATTTTAAGCAACGCAAGACAAGAAGAACAGTTACTCACCCTGAACGACTGTTGAAACGACAGTAGCTACTGTCTATGACAGTATCTACTGACGAAATTAGCTACTGTCATCTACAGTAGCTACTGTCATTCTCGTGCAAGTTACTGACCCCATAACTACTGGTTTTTTCGACCAGGTCTACTGTCACAGTAGCTCTGGACTACTGTCATACCTACTGTCGAACCTACTGTCATGACAGTAGCTACTGACAACACTGCTTCGCACCATGACAACGCGCCGGCTACCCCGGGAGGAAACCTTGAAGGTTCATCCGACTGCGCACGATCTTCGCCTGAAGTGGCAGAGGAAACCTCTACATCCAGCTCGCTTTGCTTCACCCAACAGATGACCACCGTCAGGACGCACGAAGCAGTTGAAGCAAGCGCCGCCCCGTCTCGACAGCCACCCCATCGCTGAAGACCCCGAGGTGATAGAGGAGGAGCCCTCAGTCGATTCGCTCTGCTACACCCAGCAGATGGCAGCAGCTGGGACTCCTGAGGCGAGAACTGATCACCAGAGCTCACACCAACTCGCCCACAACTTCCCCACTAGCAGCCCTCAGCATGACGAGGATCCCCTCACCCATAGCAGTCTCACCAACAGTGTCGCTACCCATGTGAGCCCCACAACAAGCGGCACTACCCACGTGAGCCCCACAGTAAGCGGCACTACTCATGTAAGCCCTACCACCAGCGGCACTACCCATGTGAGCCCTACTACCAGTAACACCGCCCATGTGAGTCCTACCACCAGCGACACCACTCATGTCAGCCCCACCTCGAGCGAATGCACCTCAGCGGGCACCCTGCTGACGGCGAGTGTAGACAACCTCGTCAGTCATCCGACTGAAGATGTAGATTTGCTGGATGAGGAGTTCTACGCCGCGTGTAGGCAAACGTTGGAAGAATGCCGCGAGGCCTCGGACAACCTCCTCCCCAACCTTAAGTGCAAAAGCATACGCACGGATGGGGGAGTTCAGTGGAAGACCGACATTGAGGGCACTCTCGCAGCGGCACATGACGAAGAAGGACCGCTGCTGCTGGTGTTCTATGCAACCCTCAGAGGGCACACGGTTAAGGTGCTGATCGACTCGGGGGCCTCTGACAACTTCATCTCGGAGCAGAGCGCCAAACGATGTGGCCTCACGACACGAGCTGGCTCCGAGATGCGAGTCACCTTAGCAGATGGATCTGTAAAGATCACTGGCGCCACCGCGTACGCCAAGTTTAACACACACACCACTATGGGCACTTATACAACAGAGAACGCCCTTGCCCTTCGAATCCTACCACTGGGCATACAGGTGGATGTTATTCTTGGCGGAAGGTGGTTGCGCAGTCACTCTCCTGTCACTCTGGGCTATGAAGGGAATGGTTCCGTCTCTTTCCTCAGGAAGTCCCGCAGTGGTAAGATTGGAGATCGCGTCACCATCACAGGCTGTTCTCCTGGGAAAGCATCTGGAGACAAGTCTCCGAAGGGCACGGCCTGTGCGGGATTGGTGGACGAGGTGTTCCTGACCCCCGCCCAGTTGAAGAAGTACCTGGTGTACGCGGAGACGCAGAAGCTGCGCGGCAACGATGACCCGGGGATACAACCCGCCTGGCTCATGATGGCCGAGAAGTCCCATGGTGATACGACTTCTGCCTTTGCAGCTACGGCTATCGACTCTGAAGACGCCGAACCCCCTGCAGATACTGAAGACGCAGAAGTGGGCCCCGAGTGGACCCTCAAATTTCAGGACTTCTGGGGTGAAGAGTACAAGAAGGAGATGACGACTGCTCTACCGAACATTGATGGTCTCAGACATGATCCCCAAGATGAGGCCAACATCAACCTGGACCCTGAGCTGAGCAAGAAGGGGCCGCCCTGCCAGCGCATCTACAAGAAGTCAGCAGAGGAACTCCGCCAACTTCGAGAGCGCGTCGAGACCTTGATGTCCAAGGGCTACATCCGACCCTCGTCCAGCCCTTATGCAGCTCCCTGCCTGATGGTCCCCAAACCAGGGAACCCCAAGGAGCTGCGACTGGTGATCGATTACCGGCTTCTTAACCGCCAGACAGTGAAGGACAAGTACCCCCTTCCAGACATCCAGATGATGTTCGACGAGATGCAGGGTGCGAAGTTCTTCTCCTCATTCGACGCGGTGGATGGCTTCTGGCAAGTCCCGATGGCTCCAGGAGACGTCGAGAAGACCGCCTTCACCACCCAGATGGGGTCATATGAGTGGTTGGTCATGCCACAGGGACTGCAGAACTCGCCATCTCAGTACCAGCGACGAATGCAGCGGGCTCTGGGTCATCTCCCCTTTGTCCGGATCTTCATTGATGACGTGGTCGTTTTCAGCAACACCGCCGCAGAGCACTACGAACACGTCAAGCAGTTGCTCCTGACGTGCAGGGAGAAGGGCGTCTTCCTCAAAAGGTCCAAGTGTCAACTGTTGAAGAAATCCTTGCGGTTCCTTGGTCACTGCATTTCCGCGGATGGCTGTAGACCCCAACACGACAAGGTGGCTGCAGTGAGAGACTGGCCAGAGCTGGAGACGGTTACCCACGTCAGGCAATTCTTAGGCCTGGCGGGGTATTACCGCAGATTCATTCACTGCTTCTCCGAGATCGCTCAGCCCCTCACCCGGCTGACCAAATCGGACGTACCCTGGGAGTGGGGTCCCATGCAGCAGTGGGCCTTCGAGGAACTGAAGAAGGCCCTCACCTCAGCACCAGTTCTCGCCTTACCCAACATTAAGGGTGCTGCAGACGGCACAGCACCTTTTGTGGTGCAGACGGACGCCAGCGGCATCGCCCTTGGGGGAGTACTGATGCAAGACAACGGAGATGGTCTCGGCCTGCGCGTGATAGCATACGAGAGCCGCCAGTTCTCAGCTGCTGAGCAGAACTACCACACTGGCGAGCGAGAACTAGGTGCCCTGCACCACTGTACCACCGTCACCTGGCGGCATTACCTCATCTTCACCAACTTCCGCATCCAGGGTGATCACCGTCCCCTTGAATGGCTGATGGAACCTGGCAGAGAGCTCAGCCGCAGACAGGCGCGCTGGTACATGGATCTGGTGGAGGTGGGAGTCCCGCGCATGGAGTACATCAAGGGGGCACTACTGCTGGTACCGGACGCCTTGTCCAGAAGACCTGACTTCAAGGACAAGGACGTTCGAGATGGGTTGAAGGAAGCAGGAAGGAAGCAGGAGTGATCGACCCCACCTCTGACCTGCCGAAAGACCCTCTGGCATCGCTGGAGTCTGAATGCTTCACCAGTCCACCACCCGCGGCTCATCCACAATGGGCCCAGACGGTTGATTCTTGGCTTTCAGCAGTGGAAACCCTCTCTGTGGCGGAGCAGGCCATAGACCTGGAGGAGACCATCGCTCTCGTTAATCCGAAGCTCTATGAAGGGGCGAAGGGAGATGGCCTCGACTTCGACATGCCTGACTGGCCTGAAGCCAAAAGCGCGAAGCCGGTAGAAACTCCACGCGAACCCCCTGACCGAGCTCCACCTCAGATAAGGATAACGAGGAGCATGTCACGGGCTGGGAAAGCTTCTACGACCCCAGCGCCTCCACAGTCGGTGTCACCGAAGATGCGAGCGCCTACATCACGAGCTGATACACCGGCGGCGCCCACTGACAAGCCGCCAGTGAGCTCACCACACCCTCAGAAGACGCTCCAGCAGTCAGTTTCACCCTCGATCCTTCCCCCACAGAAGCGACAAGCTCGTCCCCCAGAGGACTCGCAGAATTGGCGTGTTCGTGCAGAGTACTCCTCGAAGTACGTCGAGAAGTTTGGACCCTTCGACGTGGACGCCTGTTGTAACCTTGGCGGCCGCAACAGACAGGCAGATCGATTTTGGACAAACTGCCTTTCTGAGAAATGGAGGGGTCTTCGGGTTTGGTGCAATCCCCCGTATAACTCCAAACACATCACTGTGGAGGCAATTCTGAACAAGTACATCGCAGAATGGAAGGCGGACCCGGAGAACACCTCTGCGGTCTTTGTCCTGCCAGATCACCAGTCCAAGCTCCCCGCGTGGCGCAAGCTATTCAGGAAGGCTAATATGCAGATTGTGGAGGTCGTCCCTACTCACGACGACAAGGGCGAGCCTAATCAGTTCTTCGAGAACCCAGATGGGAAGGCTTTCGACCTCCGCTGGCCTGTATTGATAGTGCACGCCCCTCCTGCCAAACCTCAGCCAGCACGCGTGAGACATCCGCGGACGACTCCCGCTGTGATAAGGACGGGTGAAGCGGCAGACTTCAGAGACACAATCTCCCAGCAGTCAGACTCGAAGTTCCTGCGTGCACTGAAAGCAGAGTACACCCGAGAGGGGTCACTCCGTTCACTGCGAGAGAAAGTAAAAGCAGCGCCGCATCAATGCCTACAGGACTTCAGGCTGGTGGGTGAGGTAGTTTGGAGAACCGCAGCAGGGAGATATCAGTTGGTGCTGGGGGAGGATTCTCCACTTCGGGAGGTAGTGATTCGTCATGCCCATGAGTCATTGTCCTCAGGTCACACTGGAAGAGACAAAACTCTGGAAAGAGTGCTGCGTCGTTTCTATTGGCGTGGTGCTGCAGAGGACGTAGGCACCTGGGTAGCGTCCTGCGCAGTGTGCCAATCAGTGAGACCGCGGGGAACTTACCCAGATGGGCTGCTGAATCCTCACAGCATCCCGAACAGACCATGGCAAGATGTCGCAGTGGACTTCGTCACCGGCTTGCCAGTATCAGAGAGAGGTAACGATGCCTTCGTGGCCTTCACGTGCAAGCTGACAAAGATGGTCCACGTCGTACCAATGAACTTCGGGGACAGCTCTGCGGCTGTAGTGGCCAGGATCTACTTTGACTCGGTGTGGCGCTTACATGGCGCGCCTATGAAGATCGTCTCTGACCGTGATCCGCGGTTTCAGGATGACTTCTGGCAGGAACTCATGAGGCTAATGGGTGTAAAAGTGGCTCGCAC
>LGRX02005770.1:0-11342 GCA_001247695.2 Cymbomonas tetramitiformis
GGGCCCCAATGTATATGCAAGGGACAAGGGCTCCATTGAATATGCAAGTGGCAAGGGCTCCACTGCATATGCAAGTGACAAGGGCTCCACTGCATATGCAAGGGGCGAGGACCCCACTGCATATGCAAGTGGCAAGGGCTCCATTGCATATGCAAGGGGTAAGGGCTCCACTGCATATGCAGGTGACAAGGGCCCCATTGTATATGCAAGTGGCAAGGGCTCCACTGCATATGCAAGGGGCAAGGGCTCCACTGCACATGCACATGGCAAGGGCTCCACTGCATATGTAAGTGGCAAGGGCTTCACTGCATATGCAAGTGGCAAGGGCTCCACTGCATATGCAAGTGACAAGGGCTCCACTGCAATTATGCAAGGGGCAAGGGCTCCACTGCATATGCAAGTGACAAGGGCTCCACTGCATATGCAAGCGGCGAGGGCTCCACTGCATATGCAAGTTACAAGGGCTCCACTGCATATGCATGGGGCAAGGGCTCCACTGCATATGCAAGTACCAAGGGCTCCATTGCATATGCAAGTGACAAGGGCTCCACTGCATATGCAAGTGGCAAGGGCTCCACTGTATATGCAAGGGGCAAGGGCTCCACTGTATATGCAAGGGGCAAGGGCCCCACTGTATATGCAAGTGACAATGGCTCCATTGTATATGCAAGTGGCAAGGGCTCCACTGCATATGCAAGTGGCAAGGGCTCCACTGCACATGCAAGTGGCAAGGGCTCCACTGCATATGCAAGTGGCAAGGGCTTCACTGCATATGCAAGTGGCAAGGGCTCCACTGCATATGCAAGTGACAAGGGCTCCACTGCATATGCAAGCGGCAAGGGCTCCACTGTATATGCAAGTGACATGGGCTCCACTGTATATGCAAGAGGCGAAGGCTCCACTGCATATGCAAGTACCAAGAGCTCCATTGCATATGCAAGTGACAAGGGCTCCACTGCATATGCAAGTGGCAAGGGCTCCACTGCACATGCAAGTGGCAAGGGCTCCACTGCACATGCAAGTGGCAAGGGCTCCACTGCACATGCAAGTGGCAAGGGCTCCACTGCATATGCAAGTGGCAAGGGCTCCACTGCATATGCAAGTGGCAAGGGCTCCACTGCATATGCAAGTGACAAGGGCTCCACTGCAATTATGCAAGTGACAAGGGCTCCACTGCATATGCAAGTGACAAGGGCTCCACTGCATATGCAAGGGGCAAGGGCTCCACTGCATATGCAAGTGGCAAGGGCTCCACTGCATATGCAAGGGGCAAGGGCTCCACTGCATACGCAAGAGGCAAAGGCTCCACTGCATATGCAAGGGGCAAGGGCTCCACTGCATATGCAAGGGGCAAGGGCTCCACTGCACGCACCACAAAGTCATATGTTTTACATATGCACCGTTGGCTATCACACAAAGAGATATATCCACTTGTGTTTGGGAGGTTTAACACACGCATAGCACACGCACACAAATACACATATATTCCAGCACAGGCATATATAGCACACCCACTCCAATGTGCTAAAATATATGAGTAACTATGTGCTTGTGCTATGCCTATGCTAGAATATGTGTATATCTATGCGTGTGCTAAGCCTGTGCTAGGATATGTGTCAAGCTATGTATGCATGTGAGCGTGTGCTGAAATATGTGTCAGGATATGTGGGTATCTGTGCGTGTGCTAGGTATCTGTGCATGTGCTAAGATGTGTGTTAAGATATGGGTGTATTTGTGCGCGTGCTAAGATATGTGCTGAAACATGTGGGTATCTGTGCGTGTGCTAAGATATGTGCTGGAATACATGACCACTTCCGCGACTCAGATGGGATGGATGTTGTACTGGTCCCCACACGCCGAATTGGGACGATGGTCGGGTGCGAAGGGGGGGGGTACGTTCGAACCAATAATTACACGGTGCCTGAAACGCCGAATTGGCGCGAATTTATAAATTCCTGAGTGCTTGGCTTACAGAAGCTTACGTTGAAGCCGATAGCCACTGTGAAGCCACTGTTAAGCCGGTTGCTTGAATTCGCGAGCGCCATGCACGGCATTACTTCGTAAGCTTCTGCAATCTTTTTAGAGGCAGTCTCTCGAGAATTTTCGCGCATAAGCGTGTCAAAGCCGAGCGTCAATGGCGCATACGCAAATGGCGGTATGCGCGATTTTGCCGCATAGTTGTTGTCGTGTAGCCGAACCTATTCGCAACTGATATGGGGAGCAATAGAAAGGCGTGTTATATCCTAAACTTTGCGGCCAACGATAAGTGTTCGCGCTGTGTCTCTAAGCAGGCAGGTTGCAGCAACGCGCACTTGTTGCCTCAGCAACCTCCTTCTGATAACGACTGGCGACATCCACGCGGAGCTCCGACTTCAATAATACAAACTGATAATGCGCCGACGTTGCGGGATCGTAGAAAGAATGGCGTATCTGCTTTCTCGGCTTCGGACAGTAATTCTATCATCAATGTAGAGCGACAATTGATAGTTGAGACAGACGGCGATGACGCTGCAACTAATCAACTCCCCGCGAAGTGGTTAACAAGGAGAGGCCGTTCAAGATCGGAAAGTTGCACAGCCGATGATGGTACGCATGCACACGCTTATTGTGAATTATCATATTAGTACGGCAGATGTTAATTGTGGACATAATGGCAACGTATGCGCTCTATAATAATGGTAATAATACGCGCGTCGTCCGTGTAGCTATGCACAAACATATGCGCACCATGCAGAGAGTGCGCATTGTGTTAGTTGTGTGCGGCGACATGACGCGGTGCTGGTGATCGAATATGCTGCAGCCCAAGCGCATACCGCCAATAACATCGCCACGACTGCCATCGACACGGCTGCAGAGGTGTTGCATGAAAGGGAGCTTTGAAGTTCAGATCGTGCTACTTTCGAAGTGACGAATTCGAAGTGACGAGCGAGAGGGTGGGCCAGAATCAAATATGCTCCGATGTTGGATTTTTGGGGGCATCGGACTTGGTACTGTCGTCAAGGTGGAGATTCCAGCGGAAGCAAACCTCAAGGTAAGCTCGTGATCATGTGTGTGCTTATGTGTGCTCATGTGTGCTCATGTGTGTTAGTGTACACATTAGTATTCACTCTGGTTTACCACCACGCATTGTGTGTAAGTGTATGCGTGTAGTTGAAGATTGCAAAATACTTAAATATGTGTGTGTGCGTGTGTGTGTGCGCGCGCGCGTGTGTGTGTGTGTATGGATGAATGAATATTGTTATGTGTTGCGGGCTGTGTGGCTTTAGCATAATTTCTAAATTAAGTATGCGTGTACTTGCTATGTTGTATACTTGTGTAGACTGTGATGTAGAAGCTTTTCTAAATTATGTATGCTTGGATTGAGTATGTATACTTGTATAGGCTGTGATATATCACAATGTGTATACTTATACTTGGATTTACTAGGTATACTATCTTGCATATGCTGTAATATGTTGTGTCTTTAGTAGCAAATTTTCTAAATTATGTCGGCCTGGATTTACTATGTATACTTGTATAGGCTGCATGGGTGATATAGCATTTTTTTCTAAATTAAGCATGCTTGGATTTTCTCTGTATACTATCTTGTATAGGTTGTATTATGTTGTGTGGCTTTAGCAACTTTTCTACAATAGAAGTGTGGTTGGATTTGCTATGTATACTACTTGTATATACAGCTTATATACAAGATAGTATACATAGCAAATCCAAGCATACACAATTTAGTTTATGCAACCTACTACTATACAAATGTACATAGCAAATCCGAGCATGCCTAATTTAGACAAGTTGCTAAAGCCACACAGCCTGCACACAAAGCCTGCACACACACACACACAGCAATATGCATCCATTCATACACATGCCGCACAAGCATGTTCACACACACGCACACACACACAACACTGCACAAAAACAAAACAAGGTTGATTACTTAATTATTTTGCTGGGTTTTGATAAAGTCTAGAATCACATTGCCAACAAATATGGATAGAAAATTCTCCGGGGGCAAGTTGCCTAATAATGATGCAGTGATGTTCACAATGACAATTATGCCACAGCCTATACATGCATGCATAGCAAATCCGAGCATGCGTAATATATGAAACATGCTAAAACCACACAGGCCGCACCACACATACACACATAACAATATTTATCCATCCACGATACAAATGCATGAGCGTGGTCACACACACACACACACACACGGCACACTTTTGGGAAAAAACAATTTTCATTATGGAGTTTCATTAGTCTTCAAGGGCCTGCTGTTTTAGCGGGTGCCTCTGTATTACACATTGTGATCTCTTACACACGGTGTGGCAGAGAGTATACATATATATATATATATAGTATTCACTCTGGCTTACCACCACGCATTGTGCGATATGTGCCAAGCAACAGAGGCATCCGATTGTCAAATCAGACCGTGATAATCACGCCGCGTGTCCCGGCGTGACGGGGCAAACAAGGCTACACACGAAGCGATTCACAACGTGAAACACACATACTGCAGGTATGAGCGAAGGTCGCTGCATACACAGATCATATTAGCATGCACCACGTGATTATCTCTACACGTATAGTAATGCATGCTGCGTTATGAACACATGCATGTAGGCAACTGTGTCGATAACGCGTACCCTTGGATTATATCTTCTCGAAGCCGAACTTGTGCGTGGTCGTTAGGAACGGATCGTTTGCCGCACAT
The DNA here is from genome assembly GCA_001247695.2 of Cymbomonas tetramitiformis. Taxonomy (NCBI): domain Eukaryota; kingdom Viridiplantae; phylum Chlorophyta; class Pyramimonadophyceae; order Pyramimonadales; family Pyramimonadaceae; genus Cymbomonas; species Cymbomonas tetramitiformis. The sequence goes on from LGRX02005770.1 coordinate 4,715, forward strand.
GCGTATGTATATACTATACTTGCAATATGCTAGCAATAGTCGCACTGACCACTAACAAACACTTCGTGACTTCGTGTATGGTTGGTGTATTATATCCGTGTCGTCCTGAGCTGAGCTTTGGATGCAGCTTGCTCGTTTACACACGCGGATGATACACGGATAGTACTATATATATATATATGGTGTTTTTAGAGTGATATAATATGTATATATATATATATGTGTGTGTGTGTGTATGAAATGAGGGCCGAGGAGAAGCTGCATCGTCATCAACGGCGGTGCCGCAAGTTGCTGATCGTGGTCGAGGCAAGGGACGAGGGGGAGTTGCATCATCTGCGGCTGCACAACCACCTGTTGCTCGTGGACGAGGCAAGGGCCGAGGCGAAGCTGCATCGTCATCAACGGCGGTGCCGCAAGTTGCTGCTCGTGGCCGAGGCAAGGGGCGAGGGGGAGTTGCATCATCTGCGGCTGCACAACCACCTGTTGCTCGTGGACGAGGCAAGGGCCGAGGCGAAGCTGCATCGTCATCAACGGCGGTGCCGCAAGTTGCTGCTCGTGGCCGAGGCAAGGGGCGAGGGGGAGTTGCATCATCTGCGGCTGCACAGCCACCTGTTGCTCGTGCACGAGGCAAAGGGCCAGGAGAAACTACATCATCTGCAGCCACACCGCAAGTTGCTGCTCGTGGCCGAGGCAACAAGAGGAAAGTTTGATCCGCGGCACGAGTATATCTTATGCACTTGTAGACCATATCATCGAGAGTAGAGCAAAAGTGGCAACAAGTATGTGACATAGACACACTCGATGTGAACACACAGAGGTCGATTATGTTGTTATGCTAGCGAGGAGCGAGAACATAAAATGTGTTTTATGTTATAAACCCATGGATGTGATATGGGCGATCCAATAACTCACGTCATGGCATCCTGCCATACATAATGCTATGATGAGTAGTAAGCATTTCAACATAGTTTGATATCTTCATTGATGGATAGATTGTGACGAATTCCTCTGATCGCTTGATGAGATGAATATTTTTAAAATCACCGCTGCACAAATAATAAACGAGTGGCCATCCGCTTCATCCTGTCTGCTCCGATTACGTACGCGTCTGCGCGATCGTGTGAATATGGGAAGATCTTAACATGCATAAGTCATAACCACAAAGAACATCAATTCACTATCCTCTGAGGTTTTCATCACACTCATAATAAAGGGCCCATTGCACGTTCACTTATTGCAACGGCGAAAGCTGCGTGATGCCCGCTTGTAGTACCTCGGACCTCCGCTGCGGGGAGAGCAACGCGGTTATGCTCATGTCGACGCAGCCGATGCAAAATTAACAGGCAATGCATGCAGTGAACAAAATTTCCGGTGGAATGACCCCGATCCGCATCCGATGCCAACACGAGGCCGCCGCGAGGGCGACATGCGTATAGAGCATACACAACCCATGTCGTCTCATCTCCACCATCCTCCATCTCGGAGTTGTCACCACCAACATGAAAGTTAGTTCTCAAAAATGCTAGACCATAGGAATCGCGCCCCATATGAGCGCTATCAAGGTGAAAGTTGCTAAAATGTGGCTAAAACTGCAATTTGAGTCCATTTTGGGACCTTAAACCCCAAATTCGGGTTATTGTACCATGCAACTGACATGTGCGGACATCAAATATCGAATTCTCAACATGAAAATTGGTTCTCAAAAATGCTAGACCGTAGGAATCGCGCCCCATATGGGCGCAATCAAGGTGAAAGTTGCTAAAATGTGGCTAAAACTGCAATTTGAGTCCATTTTGGGACCTTTAAACCCAAATTAGGGTTGTGGTAACATGCAACTGACATATGTGGACATCAAATATCGGATTCTCAACATGAAAATTGGGTCTCGAAAATGCTAGACCGTAGGAATCGCGCCCCATATGGGCGCAATCAAGGTGAAAGTTGCTAAAATGTGGCTAAAACTGCAATTTGAGTGCATTTTGGGACCTTTAAACCCAAATTAGGGTTGTGGTAACATGCAACTGACATATGTGGACATCAAATATCGGATTCTCAACATGAAAATTGGTTCTCAAAAATGCTAGACCGTAGGAATCGCGCCCCATATGGGCGCAATCAAGGTGAAAGTTGCTAAAATGTGGCTAAAACTGCAATTTGAGTCCATTTTGGGACCTTTAAACCCAAATTAGGGTTGTGGTAACATGGAACTGACATATGTGGACATCAAATATCGGATTCTCAACATGAAAATTGGTTCTCAAAAATGCTAAACTATAGGAATCGTGCACCATATGGGTGAGTACAAAAAACAGTCAATCCATCCCATCTGAGTCGCGGAAGTGGTCATATATGTATACAAGGCACACAACAAAAATACAAGCCACACAAAATCCCGGAGTTGTAATGGGTGCACACCTGATTCTCTACGAACCACTTGGCCTGATTACGCGCTCCCTTCCACCCACTGCGTGTGGCGTTATCTTGAGGTGGGGAAGTTCGTGAAAGTCCGTACTTGTCTTGGCAATCATGCAGTAGCTTTCGTCCGATCACTGAATGGTTGAAGTGCGTGGTCATACCACGCAGCTTCGTGAACGCCTCCTTCACACCGTCCGATGTCAAAAACACAAGGACGCAGAGGGCAAGCAGGTGACAGTTGCACTCGTGTCCGTCGAAGCACCCCCAACCCGAAATCATGTTGGAAGCACTATCCGATGTGGTAGAGTGAACAAAGTCCTTCACAGTGTCCACTGTGATGGAAGTTTCACCGCTATCAGTACTGCCAAGCTGATCCAGGGTGTACTCACCAACCCCCATGTCTGCTAAGCTTTCCTTCGTGGAACGCTCGATTTCCAAGCCCGTGTGACGAACTTCGCTAAAAGGTACCGCGGAAAGCAACTTCTCGTGAAGCACCATGTCCTTGTCGATCCAATACACCAGGATTCCGAAGATGGCAATGCCACCTTCGGACCACACATCACCAGAGATGGAGGGCATGATACCCTCCCCCAAAAGTGCCGCAAGATAGAACTTCACCTTGTTCTTCCCCTCAACGGACAACTCCAAAATGTACTGCGTGACCAACTTGTAGGTGGGAGGGACATAGCTACCATGGAAGATGAACTCGAAGATATCACGAAGCTCGCGGTCAGATTCTCCGATGCTGAGAGGCCTTTTATTCCGAACGATCCAGAGGGCAAACTGCATACACAAACAAACATCAATACCGAAATAAATATTCTAGGAGCGAATACCAACATAATGTCTTCGCTATGTTGACTATGATGAAATCATAGTCAGTCATAGTCTACCGGAATATCCTAGTTCACTAGATATCAGAGGGTCCCGAACTGTGTGGATAAACTGTGATAAGATAATAAACCCTAAGCTAGATATACCCGGAACGGTCTCGCAACGGTCTCGGATACTAGCCTACCTGTGACACAGCGTGTGTCACAGCACGACCCTATAGATCAGTCAGCGGTCCAGTGTTGGTCCTAGGGGTCTGTCATAGGGGCCTGCACCGGGACTCCCAGTCAGGGCTGCCTATACAGATTCCAGCACACCACCCCAGCACTGTGGGTGGTGACTGTCTAGGAGAGTCAGAATGTTAAGATAAGTTAGGGTAGGAGCTAGGGTGACAAACCTAACTGCAATTCAACTGTGCAATTCTGATACACAAATTGAAACCCTCTAGCCGGCACAAGTGCAGAAACATACAGGCATATAGGTCCTGCTAAACTACTGAAAGGCACGGCGCCAGCAAGTCAGATTAACGGATATAAGGAGTCAAAGTAAAAGCCAGTTGAAGACCATGTTGAGGTCAAAGCACATCTCAGCACACCACCAGAAGGTGGTGCACTGCCAGAACCAGGAATAAAACTACTCGGGGTCAAAGATCAGAGGAGCACCGTCACCACAATGTCCACCGCAGCAGCCCGCAGCACTGCCCTCCAGCGGGTCAGGCGGCAGTAGCACTGCCGCAGCACCCAGGGAGTGCAGCACCGCATCCAGTGTGACGGGGTCCAGCTCGGAGATACCAGAGTAGATGCAGAGATCTCCCCTGCACAGCACAGGTTGCGGTGCAGCCCGACCCGATACCTGCACAGAGCCGAGGTCATTGGCCGCCGTGTAGGCGGCAGCCCCCACTCCCATGACGGAAAGCAAGAGAACGAAGCAAAGTAAAAACGGCATCCCCCACAAGCCGGTGTGAGCGGGGAACCCCCACGGAGGCTTCCCACAGCCGTAGCTGCGGGGAGCACCGTCATGCCAGTCACCCAGAGCACCACCAGAGTCAGGTGCTCGGGGTGCAGGTGTAGATGAGAGATTAGCTGAGACGTCCGAAGCCTGTGGCTTCACCGTGAATGTACCGTCGGCAAGGTCTTCATAGTCGTCGGTGTTGTAACCCGTGAGGTCAATGGGTTGGACGGCGGCGTGGTTCACGGTCTGAACGAACCCAGCGAACTCACCGTCCGCGTCCGCTGTGGCGGTCACCCGCGCCGATTGAAGTGGCGCGGGTTGCACATCCCTTCCCTGCGAGACAGGCATAGCAGGGGCCGGCACGGCGGATGCCGATGCCGCCGCACCACCTGCCGGAACCTGCTCCTCCGGTGTGGCCACCGCTGCGGCGGGACCGCACACCAGAGCCGAAGCCTCCTGTCCGATGCTGGCAGGAGGCGGGAAAGATGCGTGGGTGTAATGCACCTGCGGGTTGGCCGCGGAGTGAACCTCCGCGGCGAGATCGTCGAGCCGGCGGAGAATGTCATCCTCCTCGGAAGCCGGCTGCTGCTCCACGGTGAAGCCGTAGGCGGACACGTCAATGCCGCCCACCGCTCCCGCACAAAGCACCGCGGGCGGCCCGTACGCGGCCGCCGCACGCGCGAAGGACTCCGCCCCGTCATCCGCTGCCTGCTGGAACAATGCACACATGGCGAGCGCGTGCACCCCCTCTGCGTCCTCCTCGTCGATGGGAACGCAAAATGCCGCGGCAGAGGTGGGCGGGTGTTGGCGCCCGCCCAACGGGCAGTCGCGGTAAAAGTGATAGCTCTCACCTTTGCCCGCCTTCTTGCACCTACCGCAGAACGGCTTTGCCCGTTGATCGTCACGGTCGAACCCCACTGGTGGGGCCCTGTGGGTCCCCATACGGAATCCCCGCGGCTGCTGCCCCCGCTGCTGCTGCTGCCGCTGCTGCACCCGCTCTCGCTGTTGACGCACAACCGGAGCGGCTTCACCTTGCTGCCGCTGAACGAGCTCCTTGAGCTCCGTGATCTTCTGGAGAAGGGCGTCGTACTCGCTGCTGGAAAGGTGTGCGGAGACGCCATCCGCGCCCGAAGCCACCTTCCCCCCGCCCGTCTGCGCCCAAGCCTGGTAAATTTCCACAACCATGGAACGGAGCGAAACCAGTGACACATGAGCCAAGTCAGCGGTCATGGGATAGCGGACCTTCACCGCAGCGTAGAAGGTCGGGTCGAGTCGGGTGTAGAGGCTCAATTTCCTCGTGGCCTCGGTCGGCGTCCAGTCGGAAGCTCGGTTATCCCGCACCAAACGTTGTTCCTTAGCCAAGATCGGCTGCGGGTCAACGTTTGCGGGATAACGCAACGCGGCGTGCTCCTCCTGCTGCGACTCTCGTAGCGCCACCGGAACACAACCCTTGATGATGTCGACAAGGGCTCGCCTTCCATCTCGGTCAGTCGAAGAATCGGTACCAGTGAGCCAGACGTAGGCGTTGCTGTGCTTCTCCACCACGAGAGCCAGAACGTCGTACAAGAGGCCATTCACTTTGTTGACCACTGGAGCCAGAGGGTCGTCGAGGTCAAAGGCACACAGTTCCAGCCCGGCCGACTGAAACTCCGTACGCAGCTGCACCACCAGGTCGGACAGAAGGCCAGCGTCGTCCGTACCGCGGAAATGATGTTTCTTGTCACCAAGAATATCCCCACGGATACTCTTGGCCCAAGCCCGATGGAGTCGCGCTTTGTAGATCTCGTCGACGAGCTTGGACTGCTCCTGCAGGTAACGCCTGACGGCCACGTCCTCGTCTACGTTTGATGCAGGGTTGGGGGTAGGAACAAAAGGCGTGGCCGCTGTTGGTGTGTTCCGCACCCCGTCGATCAACCTCAAAGAGGCATCGATGTCACTGTCCCTCGTGAGGGACTTCTTAGATCTTGTCGTCATTCCCATTTCTAGAAACGCCTGAGGGGAGGCGGTACGCTGTAACACGTTTGGGTAGGGTCGCGGAGAAAATGTGACGTCACAGACACGGAAAGAGCGGTCGGGCCCTGCTAGCGAGGGGCGAAGGAAGATGTCGTCGAAGTCAAAGGTGCCAAGGGCACCAGCCCAAAATACGGTAGCAGGCAGGATCAGAGCGAGCAGAAAACCGTGAATAATGAACATTGCGACGACGAAACCCAATCCAAGCCGGCACCCCATAGCTGCGGCTCAAGTCGCTCACCGCAAGCCGCTCATCTCATAATTCTCCACAAATGCCCAAACGCGCTAACGCGCACCACCTCTCCGAGCGGCCGTTTAGCCAATCATGGCCAAACTAGCAAGTGGAATAAAGCGTGGATGGGGCCACGACCTACCGGAATATCTTAGTTCACTAGATATCAGAGGGTCCCGAACTCTGTGG